>PVKA01009516.1:0-68070 GCA_004027165.1 Ctenomys sociabilis | reverse complement strand
TATGCCTGGCTTCTGCTGAGCCACCTACTCCCGCGTGCCCTCCACCTCCTCGCCCCACCAGTACACCTGCTGTCTCTGCCTCATCTTCCATTTGCTCCGGCTCCCACGTTCACAAGCTTGTATCTGCCCCTAACGCATAGCGTGATCTGTTAAATGCTAAGTATGACCTCTTGATTGCCAAACCTGCTCGATTCTTTTCGATCTTGATTTCTAGTGTTCATTGGCCGCATGTGTCTGGTGGCCACCATTCTGGACCACGTGGATTTCGAACATTTCTATCATTGTAGAAACTTCTATGAATGCTGCTCTACAACTAGTCATTGAAAACTCTGGCCGCATTACACAGATGGGGCAAAAATGGGCAAGGAATAAAATAAATACTCAGGTCATTTTCCAAATAGAATTACTTATATGCTTCTTACCAAAGATTTGTGAATTTAGGATCTTCAACAACTTCTTTTTTAAATTTTCAATTATCAATGCAAACTAGAACTTTGTTCTACTTCATGAGTCTATTATAGATTTATAAATCTCTGTTATGAAAATGACAAGCTCAGCTGATAAATTATTTTCTTAGCACCTTATCAGGCACATTACACAAGGTGTTTAGAGAGAACAATGATTGATAAAGTTGTTTAGTCAGTAACTTACTGGATGATTAAAGCCTCAAGGCAATGTTTTTATAAAATCTGTTCTCTTCTTGACAAGAAATGTTTAATCCAGGAGGTCTTTATTACTTTCTTAAATCATGGAATGAAGAAGAATTACCTAATATCTGATGCACTGATTGCTAAAGTTTCTCGGCCCATAGGGAATCTTATTCATGGGATGTTTTCAGATGTTATAAATTCATAAGATGACCAAATAGAATGAAAGAGTTTTTATGTATAATGGTCCATTAGAAATACAACAGCTATTTACTCTCAGGAATGCCTGTACTAACGACTCTGTCTCTCAGAACTTCAGCTTGGGAGGAGTTTAGTTTCATAATGTTGAAACGTTCACGTGGGTGTCCTGCCTTGACACGATGTACCACACAGAATGCCAGGCAGCACGTGAGGACTGCGGGGGCCTGGCTTCTCCTTACTACCAGCTTGAGTTAGGTGATGTTAATCATCCGCATTCTCCATTCGGCCGAGACAGTAAAGACCACAAGGATACTGCTGATTGGGAAAAATGCTTTTGCTACATGATGAACTCAATTAGATTCTTCTCCATGATTCATGTGGCCATAAGTGTTTCAAATAGTATAGTTGTACAATGCAGTGACACCAAGCTCTTTAAAACTCACACAAGGAAAAATACATGTTAGTTTATTTCTAACAGACATTTTTAAAGCATAAATGACATGATGGTATAAAATTGTACTTTTGTCTTGGGATAGAAATGCTACATCTTACCTTGTATAAATCTTTGAGTCAATCCGATATTGATTTATAAGTAAACTTAATACATGTCTTTTCTGCTTGATTTTGATAAGTTACTGTAATACATTCCAGATTTACAATTCTTCTGTCACTATTGGAACATAGCTTTATTTAGTTTATTCTACAAAAACATGTTTCCTATAAATAATCGTATGATTGATGATATGCTTCTTCCAATTTTAATTCCTTCTTTCACTCTAATGAAATAACAGAGGAAAAAATCTTAGTAGTTCATTTAAAATATATCTCCTCCTAAATCCTCCATTTAAACATGTTCTCTGCTGCAATGGACTTTATTGTATGCACCTCACTAAGTTTTATATTTTTTAGCTAATGAAGAAAGTGTCTGCATCTTGTGCTATGAACAACCACTAAGAAGACAAAAATATGCTATGTATTAATTGTTGAAACTGTCTTACTAATTGGTTCTGAAACTGTCTCGTTGCTATTTGTTTCTCAATAAAATTATTTAAAGAAAGAAAATACCACATTGATTTTTGATTCAAATAAACATTACATTACTAACCAGTAAGATAGAGAATATCATATATATGCATATCTCTAATAACATAAAGTTTATCTTAGAGTTATTTTAAAAAGGTAATGAACAGTGAGTACGATCATAATGAATTTTCTATCACTGCTTTTTCTATTTTACCTTTGAGGTCTATTTTTCCTTTGAAATACCAAGAAAGGGAAACAATTTAAGTGATCAGGTATTTATTTGTGAAATGTAGAGCAAGATTTTGTGAAATTATAAATTACAATTATAATTATGATTCATTTGAGACATGTTCATGTAGACTTTAGAATTATGCGCACATGTAATATTGCAAAGTCATTGAAATACTAATTTATACTGCTTTGTCTGAAAATTTCATAGGTGCAAGAGAGGGAGTCTAGGTATCATCTAAGAAGCCAGTTCACAACCCTTTAAGTTGACATGAACAGCACTTATTGGTGCACTCTTCTCTCCAAGTCTATATCTAGATACATGCTAGGTAGGTAGATTGATTGATAGATGGGAAAGACAGATATACATGCAGACAGACAGAGCTAAAAGAATAGGATAGGGGTCTCTCTTCTTCATCCTCATGCTCTAACTAGACTCAGCTGCTAATAAAGATTATTTAAAGCATTAATAGTATCTGTCTTACTTCTTTGGCAATGGTGTAAACTCAGCTAGACACCGCACTTCACAGCATGCATTCAGAAGATGGAAAGATGGAAGCACTGATCTCTCTCTCCCTCTCTCTGCTTCTTTGTCTCTCTCTCTGTTTCTGTCTCTCTTTCTGTCTCTTTCTCCCTTTCTATATGTTTCTCCCTCTCTCTCCTCATTTCTCTGTCTCCCTCTCTCTCTGTCTCTATTTCTGTCTCTCTCTCCCTCTTGGTCTCTGTCTATCTCTTTCCCTGTATCTCTGTCTCTCTCTCCCTCTTTGTCTCTCCCTCTCTGTCTCTCTCTCTTATTCTCCCCATTTCTGTCTCTCTCCCTGTCTCTCTTTATCTCTTTCCCTTGTTTCTCTGTCTCTCTGCCCATCTTTCCCTCTCTCTGTTTCTCTCTCTGTCTCTGTTTCCTTGTCTCTCTCTCCCCCTGTCTCTGTCTCTCCTCATTTCTCTCTCTCTTTTCCTGTATTCCTGTCTCTCTCTCCTATTTTTGTTTCTGTCTTTCCCTCACTATACACATATATACATGAGTGCTTGCTATCTTTTTTCAACCTTCACAGCAATGACAGTCTATGTAAGTTAGCGTACACTGCACACATACTGAATTTTTCCTCTGTGCTAAGCACTGTTCTGAGTGCCTTGTAAGTACTGCCTTATTTTTTTTTCACAGCCTCTTCATGAGCTAGGTACTTAAATAACTTGAACCCAAAGCTGTTTGGAGCTTTTTGCATAATTTATTCTATTATCCCACTCCACCTCCAGTGGTATTAATGTAGGCAAGAAAGGTTCAGTAAAAAAAAGAATGGCTAGACCTGAGCCATTTATATTTTTACCTAAGAGCCATATGAAATTCATATGAAGGCAAGTGTTCCAATGTATTTTATATTTGGTTTCATGGCATTTAAGCAACAATGAATCTCCATCCTTGAAAAAGAATTTGGAAAGCGCTCTGACCCATTCTTCTCTCTGCTCCAGGCCTTTCTGTTCACTGAATCATAGAATCGGGGTTGGCAGGGACCCGGGGTTTTCTAGCTGAAATGTTCCCTAACTAACTGCAAAGCTCTAACTCCGCTTTTGAAGCATGGTGTCTAGCTGGGTTTATACCATCTCCAAAGGGGTAGGGCGGATATTAAATGCTTTAAATGGCCTTTCCCAGAAGCTGAGTCTGAGCAGGGAGTGGGGCTGAGGTTCAGGGGACACCTCAATCCTACTCTTTCAGCTCCCACTGTGACACAGACCGAGTGCTATCAGAAGAACATGCCAAAAGCTGAGATGAAAGGAAAACAGTTAGCAGCTGTCCTGTGTCCTTTTCCCATCACAAGCTGTGAAGTTTAAAAAAAAAATTCTTTTCCTTGAGTAGGCTGTACATAATCTTGGCAGGTATTTGCATTTTATTCTTCTAGCTAATATGCTGAACATTTCCCAGTGCTTCACAAGAGAAAAGTGAGCAGCATTTAGGTTAGCCTGGACACTCTGTTCTTCACAGAGGAGGAACATGGCACCTGGGGATTTCCAGTCAGCTCCTCTCCCAAATGCTCTCTCTGTGGCAGTACAGGGGACTAATAGGAAGTAACTGCCAGCATGTGGATTCTGAAACCCAGCATGTGGATCAACATGGCTGAGGTACCTCTGGCTAGTGTATTATGTAACTCGCCACATTCCAAGCTGGGTCTACACAGGGCACTGGGATACATCAGTATGGCATCAGGTTGGTGGGAGGGATCCAGCTCTTCTGCATAGTCTTGTCAGGGGCCTGACTAGGCAATAGCGAGAATGACATTTTCCTGATCCGGGCATGGCCCAATTTTCTGTTAGGTCTCTTTCAAGTCAGACTTAAGAGGAGGTGTCTAGAAATACATGAAGATGGAGAATGGGAATGAATGAAGGGTTTGCATCCTTCACAGAACGTGTCTAGCATCTGGAGGGAGGAGTGGTGCAGGTTCCCTGAGAGCATACTTTGTGATCACGATGGTGGGTTATTTGGTCCTTTGGGCATTTGCTGGCCAGTCCGAAACACAACTCATTAATCCATCCAGAAGATGGTTGTCTCCAAAGAATTGACATCTTCAGATTTAAGGATGATGGTGTCTCCTGACACAGAACCATTCTTAGGTCAAGTTTATGATGTAGACTTAAGAGGAAAGTAACAAAGAGGGAGAGAAAGGGAGGAAGAGAGAAAGAATACATGCAGACTGGCATAAGTGCTGTTGAGGAAAGTGGGGTGAGAAAACATGATATAGAAATTCAGAGTATTTATGTTTACTTCACCTGGAAGCCCTAGAGACACAGCTACTAAATACTAGCACTGAGCTGGCTAAGCCTGGTGTAGAGCTGTCAAAAGTCATGAATAGCCATTCATTCATTTAATCAAGATATTCGAGGAATGATAAAAATACAGCAAATGCTTAAATTAAAATCATATTACAATAAAAGATGCCTTGGCATTAATCCCTCTCAGAATGCTTCCATTTCCTTCTAAAACACTTATTCCATCATTCTTGCCATTTTCTCCAGCAGTTCTGGAAGTCCTCTTTCATGGGTATCTTTAGGAAGTTTGATGAAAAGTACTTTGAATGCTGCTGCCAAGTGCTGTCCAGCCAACAGAAAGGCAGTTGTGCACAGCATCGCACTGTGTCCTTCTCTCCCCCCCCCCCCCGGGTGCACATCTGGCCCCATGGAACTTCTGGCTCCTTCCCACAGCTAGAATGGGACCACGAAAGGTAAACATTTTGAACTTTTCAAGATATCAAGGCAGCCCCAACAGTGCAACTGAATACTCACAAAAGAGGGCATCTAGAACTGCTTCAGAAGTGGTAAAACTGATGGGGTAAGTATATCTTACTTAGTGGGATAGAAGTATGTTCAAAGTAGTTATAAGTATGTCTGAGTATTTGAAGGGATACTAGTGGCCATGTGTCTTTTACTGTAATACATTTTTATTTTTTAATTTAATTTAATTTTTAATATATTTGGTACAGGGTCTCACTATGCAGATCAGATTCATAGTGATCCTCCTGTTTTCAGCCTCCCCAGCTCTGGGATCACATGAATGCTCTGCCACTCCTGGTCTCAGTGGCTGGCTCAGTGCACCCAGGAACCAGGTTGGTGCAGCATGTGGCACTGGGGATTGAACCTGGTCCTCGAGCTTGCCTACGCAGGTGCTTAGTCTGCCTAGTTATCTTGCCAGCCCTGTAACACATTTTAAAAATTTAAAAATTTAGTATTTCCTGACTATACCTCATTGTGTTCAATTCATGCCTGTTGAGCATTTACTCAGTGCCAATCACAGGGCTGTGACTCTGAGACATACTATGGACAAGACAAGTAGGTACTTCTAGAATTTAAAGTCTAGTGGAAAATACTAAGTTAAAATATACAAATAATTATTGGGCAGTTTTATGAGAGTTTACTAAGTACTTTGACTTTTTAAAAAATTGCCTACTACTTCTTCTAAAAGACAATACAATAATTGTCTTTACTTCCTAATTAAAGTAAAAGCACGGGGAAGCTGATTGTTTGCCCAAATCTGTTCAGTTAGTAACATTGCTATAAAGTAAAATCATAGTCCTACAAAGGAAGTTAACAGAGTGCTGAGGAAAGACTGATCAGGAAAGCCCTTTGGAGAAAGCACCAGGTACAGTAAGCCTGAGCTTAGGCGGAGTGATTCAGTGAGGAGATGCTGCTAGAAAGGCATTCCAGGCAGAAGTAACAGTGGATGCCCAGGCACGCAGTGAGGGCACGCGGTGCTCTAGGAGGGGCAGACACCTACTAAGGGTAGACCTCATGGCTGAGGGAGAAGGAGACCTGGAGGGGAAAAGGAAGACATGGACAACACAGAGACTTGAAGATCCTTATGTGATTTGACTCGAAGGGCAGTGGGAAGCATTGGAAGACACAGGCTAATTTGCGCCTTTGAGTGTACTTTGTATGGCATAAAAATGGAAAGAAGAATGGGCTGATATTTGGCCTTGACAACCAAAATTGGCACAGTTATGGAGGCAAAAGGGTATTTAATACTTCCTTTACCTAGACTGGAGGATGAAACTACACAGAACAGCAGAAAAGGAATGTTAAAAAGAATGAAAGTTGTCAGAAGAAAGGAACTAAGTTGGCATGCGTGTCAATTTTTAGCAGTGCTTCTCTTCATTTTGACTTGAAATTGTGAAATTTCATAAAAAAGATTCTTGAAGGAATTTCTTTCCCCTGGATATTGGATTCTGTTAACACTTTAACACTCATTGGATATGAAATTACCAGTTATCATGGAGTTGTCAGATTTTAAATCTGTGGTCATTTTTAGTTTGTAGTTGAAGATGACAGACATCTAAAGATTCTATGAAGTTACAGTGCTAAAGGAAGTGTCTTGTAAAGCCTAGTATCCTACAGGAAGAAATTTCCTCTTGAGATGAAAACACATTATAGTCTTATCAGAGCAAAAACAATAAGCACATTTGAAAATACTTTAGCTTGGCCTTAGTGTGTGGCTCTGCCCTGCACTCTTGAGACGCCCAAGTCTATATCCAGGTCCTGTATAATCCGGATGCCACTGGTGGGCACTGGATAGTGAAACCTCCACTGAAACTGGACCCATGGAATTCTGAACTTTCCCCATTTTTATTTTTAGACTTGGTATTTCAGACATTTTTTTGAGATGTCTTTAGGATAAAAATAATACTTCTCTCCTATGAAAACTTGCCTTGGCTTATTTGATTTTTAAACTTCGGTGATGGGAAAACAGGCTCACCTCCAGCTCTAGATTGAGGCAGGAGGAGATGACCACTGTGGATGGAGAGACAGCAGGCTGCCCCACCCTCACCTGAGAGGTGAACATGAAAACTGAGCAAGACCGTGACTCCCGAGGGTCCTCTGCGCAGTTATAATATGGCAAGTCACACCACATAACTTTGGGTTGAGCACAAAGGGAAACTGTGTACAAGGTACCACAGCACTCCTGCCCCTCAGTGCCACATCTATGCCATGAAGGGTGCTGTCATTCTTTTCTTTTTTTTTTTTAAATAATTTTATTGAGAAACAAATAACAATGAGACAGTTTCAAAACCGATTAGTAGGACAGGTACAATAATTAATACATTGCATATTGTTGTCTTCTTAGTGGTTATTCATAGTACAAGCAGATATGATATCCTTTACACAAACACTATCAGTACAAATCTTTCTGTCCATTGAATTAAGAGAAAGTAGCTGTATATCTATCTTAACCATTTTAAATATATGGACACAAAATGGTTCTTCATTTGTATCCCCTTTTTTGTTTAGTTTTGTCAGAGATGGGTATTTCATTGTCATTTAAATATTGTAGGTGTGTGAATTCAGCAAAATCATTGTTTTCTTATACTACTTCCTCACTGAATAGCATTATCCAACCTTTCAAGGGAAAGAAAAGGAATGGTATCCATACTTATAGTGAATGCTATTAGGTTTTTCACTTGTGTAATTTTTCAACCTAAAGGAAGACTTCTGAAGTATTAACTGGTATTAATGCCATCATAAAGTCTATGATGCATAAATTGTGAATTATTTTAAAAGGCACATCTTGTCTATGTTAAAGAGGCAGTGCACGGCCACAGGACCTCTTGGCTCATCCACTTGGTGTCATACATTTTGCCTTCTTCATTCATTAGGCAGCAAATTTCTTGGGAGAAAGAACTATGTCTTCAGCATCTTTGCATTTCCCCAACACCTGTCTTCAAAGTATTGAGTAAAATAGAAGCTTGGAAAAATGAATACATAAGTAGAAAATGAAGCACAGATTTACAAAAACATAGTTTAAAGATCACTAAACTGAATAAGTTTGTGGGAAAAGAACTGAAAGTTTAAGCAGGAAGTTCTAATATGCAGATGCCTGATATGTTTTTTCCCCTCTTAATTGAAGGAAAGATAAAGATGGAATTACTGGTACACCATAACACCAAAATGTTCTTAATTTTTTTTTCAGCTTTGTAAATTCTCATGATTTGATTTTCATCCAGGATTGTCAGTTGAGACATCTGATAATCTAAAAGCATTCAGAGAATTAGGATCCCATATGGCTCAAAAATATTTCGTATCCGGGAGGAAAAAGAGAACATACTGTGAAAATAATACTGGTATATCCTTCAATTTACGTGTACAAGGAACACAAATGAATTTAAATCATTTCCCACAGCATAATGATTATAATGATCATCAGGATCAATTATAACAACCATAATAAACGTAATATTTAGTTCATCATAATCTTCCCAGATCGCAAAACATCAGTATTGCAAAGCAATGATAGGAATGGGCTACATTTTGTCTGACAGGAGCAATTTTCATTAGAAAAGAACCCTAAATTAAGTGTCCTTGTTTGTCATGAATTAATCGTGTAACCATGGAAAACTCACTTAACTTTCTTGGGTCTTAATTTTTCTCCATTGAACAATGAGAGGGTTGAACCAGATGTTCCCTTCTAACACACATCTGTTCTGAAAGTTCTAGTGAGGAATTTGAATACTAATATTATTTGCAGGAAAATTTATTCTTGTTTTAGGAGGCAAAGTTATTTCCTTCAAGTAAATGTCCAGTTTTGAGTAAGCAGAAATAAAATGACTTGGGTATGCTCAGCTTATTTCACCAAGTACAATGAATATCATGGTAATGATTGCAGTTCACTAAGTGGACTGTGTGGTCCAAGCATGTGTTTCTATTCTTAACTCTATAAAACAGACACTACTACTGCTGTGGTCACCCCCGTTTTAGGGTTGAAGACATAGAAGCACAGAGATAACCAGCAAGTTGGCTGCAGCCCCACAGCCAGTGTTAGGGTTGCCATGGCACTCAAGGTTGCAGGAAAGTGTACTGTGGGACCCAGTGTCTTCCACACAGAACCATCCCAGGAGGTGGAAGCTTTCCTTAAAAATCCAGTGGCCTCCATTAACCACCATTCTCACAATTCCTACTCAAGGTGTGGGGATTAGTAAAAAGAACTAGGAATTTGGAACAGCTGGGTTCAAAGTCCAGCTCTGCTTGCTATGGGCAGGGTGACTCTGTCCTGTGACCTGCTTCTTCCTCTGTAAAACGAGGTTAATAATAATGCCTACCTTTTGGGGATATGATAAGATAATGTTTATGAAGTTGCTTTATAAACTATAAAGCAAAATTGCTAAAAATAAAGCATGCCTGTGGGAACTACTTTTTTTTTAAAGAACATAGCACTGTAAATCTTCTAGTTTCATGTTGTTTTTGCCAGAAATAGTCTGTTCTGAAAGAGGCAGCATGTGTGGTGGGAGAAAAAAAAATGTAGGTTTTATTCCTAGCTCTGCCATTTACTTAGCTCTGTGGCCTTGGGCAAGTCACTTAACTGGGTGTCCTTGCACTTGGAGGTTAATGCTTCTCTGTGGTTACTGTGTTGAGATTCTTCATACTTTTTCATCCTTTATGCTTCCTAAGAGGAGTCAATGGGACAACAGAGCGTGCGCCAGGGACTTGGCACCTCAGCTCATGTGAAACTTTGCTTCACGCTGCTTCTTCAGGATGGTCTGGGCCTTGCCTGAGGTCCCAACTCCATTTGCATCTGAAGATGCTGCCAACTTTCCCTTCTGGCAAAGGTCAGGGCCTGGCACAGAGAGGGTTTAGGTTGGATACTCCCGTCCATGGCACCTGACTAGCAATACCACAGTGTGCTGGGTGGGCAGAGACTCTCCAGATCCATGTACCAAGCTTGCCTTACTGCAGAGATTGAAGAAAGTCTTGGGGTTAAGCTATTTGTGTGGATTTGGCTGATGTAAAGGATGATCCATGGCTAGACCAGCTCAGGACTTGCCCTGGCCTGTACGCTGTGGTGGTGAGGAGAATAGTGCATGCCTGGCCAGTGTGGCAGGATCCCAGGTATCTAAGAGGGGCTACCTCTTCCTACAGCTGTCAGGTGCTGGAGGACACTCCTTTGGCTGGCCTCATGCCAGGGGACACTCTCCTTAGGTGCAACTTTCTTAGCTATGGCTGGCATTTGTCTTTGGACCAGCTCAAGGCATCCTTTGGACAAGAAGCACAAAACATAACCTATATAATTCTGGTGATCCTGCCTAGAATTTAGATGTCTATTTAAGTGTTAGCATTTAAAAGGAGCATTGCAAAATACAAAAATAAGTGCAAAAAAAATCATGTTAATGACATAGCATTTTAATTCTCCTTTTCTTAGAAGATTAAATAGGAAGTTAAAGCTCCAACAAGCTGGACATACTACAGGCCTGTGACTCTAACACTCTTGGGGGTGCAGGTCAGAGGATTGCAATTTAGGACACAGCCTGGGTAGTTTAGAGACCTAGCAAGACCCTGTCTCAAAAATAAATTTAAAAAAAGGCCAGGGGCAGAGCTCAGTGTGAAGGCCCTAGATTTGATCTATAGTATGACAAAATAAAGATGCAAATAAACAAACTGCTATAACAAATACTATGACCAGCCCAGTTCAGAGTAAAGAAAGAGCACAGGAAAGAGTTTTATATGTGCATTTAATGATACTCTTTACCCTGCTTTGTATAAGGGACCCTGTAGTTTTCTTTTGCACTGCATCTTGCTGGGAATTATGGGGTTTCTTTGTTCAGTCACTCACTCATTCATACACTTAACATTTATTGACTTCACACCATGCTGTGCACACTTCGTTAAGAATTCTAAAATGATTAAGACATCCATCCTTTCTCCTGAAAGAGCTCAAAGTCAACAGGGGAGGGCTGGAAGGCAGACATATACTGGGTTATTTCTTTAGTGATGCAGCAAATGCAGTGATGATGGCTCCATACAGAAAACATTCCTGAAATATACAAGTATGAATGAAGAGAGACATTTTGGGGAAGTGACATATTTGCTGTTTGCTATGTGACAACTACAAGTTCATCAGGATGCAGAACATGGTAAGTCAGGTGGGAGCAAGCACCGCATAGATCAATTATGGCTTGGAGAAAGTCACTGAGAAAAGAAACAGTGTAGGAAGAGTGAAAACCAACACACTATTTCCTGTGAATCAGGCTAGGAAACAGGGAGGGTGAGGCCAGGCAGTAAACAATAACCAGGGTGGGCTTCATTTGGCAGCTCTGGGAAGTCTGCAAATCATTTCTTGCCTGGAAACATCATGGTACTGGGGACTGAACCCAAGGCCATTAGCCCCTTTTGAAGATTTTGAGACAAGGTCTTGCTAAATCTCTAAATGGCCAAGTCTGGGCTCAAACTCATGATTCTCAGATCTCAATATCCAATGGAACTAGAATTAGGGTGTGACACCACACCTCTTCAGGTGTGACTTTGAAGAGGAAAAAATGGAGGTTGGAGGCCATTTAGGGAGCTCTTGTTCATAATCATAGAAGAGAGTGACAGCTGGTAGTAGAGATGGTCATATATTTAAAAAATGCTAGTAGTTAAAACCAGCTGAACTTGGTCACTGATTAAAACCAAGAGTCAAGGATGATTGTGAGGCCTCTAGTTTTGGTGACGGATGGCTACAGGGTCAGGTGTGAAGTAGACTTTAGGGTGGGATAGAAGTTTTGGAGGTACAGTCGGGAAGGATGATGTGTTCACTTTTTGATATGCTTGTGACCTATAAAAATGACAGGAGGAAATTTCAGCAGGAAGCTAGAGGACGCTGAAGTTTGGGGAAAGGTTCAGACCAGGCCTGTAGATTTGGAGGGATCAGAACCTGTGTGGTAGCTGTAACTATGGGATCAAAGCATCCATAGAGAATGACTGGAGAACATGGAGAGAAGGAAGGAAAAAAAGGGCATGAGATGAGGGTGGTTATGTTGCTCAGAATCCAGAATTGTAAAGAGTTTTAGGAACAAGGACATAAACCGGTTGTTAAATATGGAAGTGTGATCTTGAACCAAATGGAAAAGACCCTTTGAATTGGCAACAGAGCAGCTTTTGAGGGGCTCTTTCCAAGAGGGTAGGGGACACCAATGCCAGATCACAGGGGACGGTGAAGAAAAGCAGTGGAGACAGGGAGTGTGGACTACTGTTTTGAGAAGTTAGCTTGAGTAAGAAAAAGGAAAAGAGGAGAAAATTTGGACATAGCTAGGAAAGCAACAGAGTTGAGGGTTGCTTTATTTCTCCCCTCTCTCCCTCTTTCTTCAGAGTAGAAGATACTTAATTAAGTTCAGAAGGGAATGTGCTAGCGGAGTGGGAACACTGAAGACATGAGAGAGAAAAGGGAGGGCCTGCGGTGGAGGCAGGAGCAGGCCTTAGTGAAGCACAGGTTTGGAGGAGAGGAGCAGGGACAGACGCAGATGTTCCGAGCTCCCGGAGGCCTTCGCTGCTGGTGCTTCCTGAAACAGAGCTCCAAAGCTCTTGGAAAAAGCTGGGTAGCTTTGCAGAGTGCCCTACAGACACACATTGAATATATTATGTGTGCCAACTCTTTTTCTTAGGAGTTCCTCATAATAATTCCCCCCTAATTTCCCAAGTCTCTAATCTTACCTTACAGCCTTCAATCTTATAAGATTTCTTGCTATTTTGAGCAGCTTGAGGTTACCCATCATGAACTCTTTTAGTATCTCTCCTTTCTTTTTCAATTTCTTTGGTCCTTTCCTTGATCTCAATTTTTTTTCCTGTTATACTCAAAATTCTATTGATCTTTCAAGATCCAACTCAAGAGATATCCGCTATCTGTATTTTGCTTTCATCTTACATATACATTTTAAAATTATTTGATGTCTTTTATGTTATCTCTTTAGCTATTTTAAATGCTTTTCAGAACAAGGTAAGGATTCAGTCAACCCATGAGTCATGCAACATGATGTCTTTTCTTATCTTTTCTTATTTTCATTTTCTTTGTGCCTTTGACTCATTCTTAAATCATTCTCCTATTAAACTATTAAATTCCTTAAGGGAAGCTAATGTTTTTCACACCTGTTCTAGCAGTAACAATTCATTATACAAAGTATCTATCGATTTCATTTAATGAATTATGAACTCTTGGAAGACATCAATAAAGATAGGTCCATAAATAGGAATAACACACAATATATTTATATTTATGCCTATTTAACTTATATTAGCTTATACTTACTTAATTTAATATCATAGACTTACTTGCTATCATTTGAAATCATGTGAAGATAAGTAAGGGCCAGGGAGATGGCTCAGAGGCATAAGTGCCTGCCTGACAAGCACAAGTATTGCAAAATAAATAAACAAAAAAATAAAAAAATGAAGATAAGCAAAATATGTGATCTTCTAATACACATGTATGTAGCAACAGGACATAAGCACTTAAAACAATAGGAATGGGCTTTTAGTGTGAACAGGACTTGAACAGGAGGAAGGTACCACTTTGGCAAAAGTATAATAGATCAGGGAAACATCATGGCTACAAGACAGGACAAAAGGGCAAGAAGTTGACTGGAAAGGTATCATGGAGACAAGAGCCTTTGGAGGCTTGAACAGTATGCTGATAAAATTATGTTATTATGTATTAGCCAGGGTGCCCTAAAATCTTCTAAAGCAGATGATACTACCAGATATGGGTTTTCTTTAGAAAGTCTGGACAGCAGGTTTGAGGAAGAACATAGCAAGAGTGAGGAGGAAGGGAGGCAGGTACACTAGATTGTGAAGGTGAGATGCTAAAGGCCAAGGAGGGCAATTGGTCACAGGTGAGATGTTAGGTGTGTATGCACGCATGACGGGCATGCTGGAGGGGCTGGGAAGGGGGTGAGGTGAAGCACCCAGAAACACTTGCTTATCCTACTATGTAAATAATAATAATGGCTGTCACTTATTATACATTTTTTTTTTTTTTTTTTGTTGGTGGAGACAGGGATTGGACTCAGGCCTTTGCACTTGCCAGGGAAGCACTTATTCCACTGAGCCATCTCCCCAATCCCCACTTATTATACATTCTGTAACACATTTTTCTAGAACAGCTTCAGGAGTAAGGATATCCTTTTTTTCTTCATTATCTTCTAGGTCAGACATTGGCAATTTCATCTATTGGGTCAAGTGTTCTCTTATTATGTAAGGTCTTTTAGATTCATGATACCATGCAGGTTTTATGTTCTTATGGTGCTCTGGAGAAGGTCAGACAGATAATATGTGCCTATTAAATACTTGTTAAATTGAATAGAATACTATTACTTAAGGTCCCTCAAAAGTAGTATGTCCTCCTGCTCCTTGACCTTTGGAATGCCATCCTCTATAACTGAAATTCTCTGTCTCTCTCATTCTCTCTCCCTGCCCCCTTCCTTTCTCCTTCCCTCCCTTCCTCCCTTCTTTTTCCTCCCTCTCTCCTTCTCTCTCCCTCCCTCCCTCCATCCTACCTCTATTATCTTAACTAGCTGCAACTTAGCTTGTTCTTACTAAGTACTTCTTGCAGGAGTCCTCACCCAGGGTCAGGTACTTCAGACTACAGATCTGCCTACTTTGTTTCTCCGTGAGCTCCATGGGGCAGACCAATCTGCTGGAATTTGCTTAATGCTTTATCTCCAGCTTGAGTGCAACGCCTGATACACAGCCAGTGCTCAGTAAATGTGTGTTAAATAAATGTGGCTATGTGTGATTTTATTTGTAAACCTGAAAATTTTAACATCTAAATCTTCAAATAACTCAACATAACACCCCTCCTCAATCAACCTGTGAAGAAAAGTAGTAAAAGAGTAGTCTATTCTTTATGCTTTTAAGTTAAACATAAAATTAGTTAATTTTATATTTTTAAGGACTTTCAGGCAATCACAAGTCTAGAGGAAAATCACTAAGACAGTTCAAACCTCTTGTTTCCACCCTGTCTCCTCATAGCAATATATCTGCTTGGCTGTCTATTTTTTCATATGTGCAAACTATTATTTCCTTAGTGTGTAATTTCCTGTGGGGCAGGAATTAGAAAGCAAATGTGACAGCAAAATACACACAAAAACTAGAAAAGCTAGATTCTATTTCAGAAAACATTAAGGGGAGGAGTTCCAGTGTTTTTCAGATAACCCCAGGTCACAGGGAATACAAATTCCCTTGCTCTGGGACATTTATTTTATTTTGTTTTATTAATTTTATTTTTTATGTATTTAGTTCAGGGCCCACTACACAGATCAGACTTGTAGTGATCCTCCTGTTTTCAGCCTCCCAAGCCCTGGGATTACAGGTATGCATCACAAGGCCCACTCTCAGCATGCCCTAGGGGCAGGGCCTGTCCCTGCATCTTCCTAAGCAGGTGCTTTAGTTCACTGAGCTATCTGGCTGGCCCTGGGGCGTTTATTTTAATTATACATGGAAACTAAATGTCTCACTTTCTGACAGCATAGTAGGCATAAAAGACAGAAGTGTTAAGAGCATTAGTGATGGACCAATGCAAAAACAAACAAACAAAAAAGACAAATGGTTTATGGGAGCATAACTCTGCACAGCTGCATGTCCCTGAGACTAAGTGTAATGTGGCACTGGGAATTCTCCCCAACAGCTCTTCTATCAGGGGTTTCTCTCAGGGCTCGGATCATTCCTTTAGCCCAGGTGCTCACTGTTAGCACCTGTGAATGAGTTCTCCCAGCAGGCACTCAAAGGTGATCACTGACTATTGGTATCCTAACTTCCCAGATAAAAAGGTTTCCTAGTTCTCAGTCTCTTAGGTTGTCTTCAGCACCTTCAGCCACCATCCAAGTATAATAGGTGAAAAATCCTGGAATAGCTAAAAAGGCCGCTATGAGCTTCAAAGGCAAGTTTAGAAGAGACCAAGAAATTGAATTTATTACTAAAATCTAGGGCTATCACAAAGACTTTTGTCCTCTCATGCTTGAGTGGCTAAGAGTCATGCAGGATTCTAAATCATATTTTGGATTTTACCTTCACAGATAACATTTTAAAACCATTCATTCCATGTAGTTGTACAACAAAAATAATACATGTGGCCAAGTTAGGCAAGGTGTTCCTCTGTCTTCATTGTCTAAAGGTATTCTTTCATTGTTAACATTTTGTTACCCACTGATAGAGTAAAAAAATCATAATTTATGTTTCATAGAGCATTTTTCCTATTAGCTTTAATCCATATCAACTCACTCAGTAGTAAAGGCTGGAAAGGCTGACTGACTTGGCTTTGACTGTCTTTAGAGCTGTTAGAGTAAGCACAGAGCAGTGGTCCAGGGATCTGGTCTCACATGGTGCCTCCCCCTTCTACCCCACAGCACTGTGGTGAGAGCTGCTGCAGCCAAAGTAATTTCAATAAACTCAAAATATGAAAATAAATTAGTACAGTGAAAAGAAATTAATGGCAAGCATATGATATATGTTAAGACTAAAATAAATATGTTCATATGCTTAATGGATTAATATGGGAAATAATATAGACAACACTCTTATCACCCCATCCCTGTCACTGTTGCAGGAGCCACCCTTGTTTTCAAAGGGCAGAAGTAGCTACATCCTCTTTTTTGGGGCAGTGGTGCCCTGTGAAAGCAGTGTGGATGAAGACAGACCCCACTGCTCAGAGAAGCCTGCTGGAATGCCGGATGATCAGTCAGAGCTTCCACTACATTGTGCCTGACTTACAAATGCACACAAATTAAAATGTTAGCTAGATGTACCTGAGATCCCATGACTTCTAAAGTACTGTATTTGAGGGTATTTATTACTGTAGAAAGACACCTGGCATTCTGTTTTGTAATATTAGACCAAAGTATGGCATAATCAAAACAGAAAGGCCTCATGCAATGTTAAACATCCTTCTACTCATGCCTTCAGTGGGTGCTTGTAACTAACAAGATTAGCCTCGCATCAAGCCTGAGCCTGAGCGCGCTGGAGACGAGCCTGCACAGCAGCCTGGAGTGAGGTATTCCACAGGCTCACAGGCAGGGTAGCCACAGGTCTTCTTGTGACTCAGGTCCTTGCTCTGTGACTTTGGAAGAGAAAGATGAACTCCAGCCAGGCTACAGAGGAGTAAGTGGATACACAACACAGAAAGCTGGAGAGTACATGTGTATAGGAAGACAGAAATGGAAGCATTCATGACAAGATTTTTTTCTTGACTGCAGAGACATTCAATTTAACTCAAGCTGCGATATCTGTATCCATATATTTACATCTGTATTTCTCACTGAAACTTTCCTCAGGTCTCTTAGGAGAACAGAAAGAATAAAGAAATGGCTCGTGCCCTTGCAGATGAGCGATGACTTTATCCTGGTAGCAAAGCCAGTAAGTGCAAGAGCAGCATCTATAATCCTGTGAGTTCTACTCCAATAATTCTTTTTTTTCCTACTGAACCATCATGGCAAGTGATGCTTGTGAAACAGCTCCCACAGTGCCAGTGTGTGCAGGAAGCCAGCCTAACAGAAAGCACACTTTGTCCAAGCCTCCACACAGTGATCACAGTGCATTTCCGCTAGCAGTTCCAGTTCCGTCTCTCCTAGTAGACTACACACCTTGAGGGTAGAAACTGTCTTAGTCCATCTGTTATCATCAGTGGTGAGCACAGCAAGTAACATGGGGTAGGTAATCAAGAGTCACTTGGAAAGTGAATAAAAGCACGACCCAATCTGGAAAATCTACCTTCAGCACTTAGGGCTCTGAGAAAGAGTGAGGCTCAAGGGAAAAAAATGTAGAAAAATGTTGGGCAAGTGCAGCCTTAGAATTGGACTTTATTAAAGGAAAATAGACTAGTGACAATAAAATGAATTATGAAGAGAAAAATAATAAGGTTTGGTGTACTGTGTTTATTTTTGTTTTTATGGCTGACAATTTTATTTATGAGCACAAAATTTAAGCTATAAGGAGAACATAGAAAAGAAAGAAAGTGACTAGAGAAATGGCTGATTAGAAAAAGTAGGAAACAGTTTAGGACATAGAAAAGGATAAGGAGGGAACTATGAAGATGCTTAACAGGGAGAGGGAAAAAAAGAGGAGAGAGGGATGTTTTTTTTTAGGATATTCTGTCATTAATACAGTTTTTCTTCAGGGAATTTCAGAAACTGAGTGAGACAAACAGGAGTCAGAGAATAGACCAAAGAAGGGAGGGTCAGGTTCACAGCACTGGATACTCACAGGAAAAGCCAAAGGGGATAAAATGGCCCCTAAGAGGTCATGTCTACCTGTAGCACATGTATTGTTGGATATCACCCTGTTTCTGTCTTTGTTTCTGACTTTTTTGTTCTTGCTTTTGTTTTTATTTTTCAAAATAAAATATTTAAAACAGGTCATTTCTGTCATCAAGAAGGAAAAGCCTCCTCTCATGGAGGTGGAAATCAGGTAAACCATGCACCTGTCCTTGGCTTCTTCAGGCTTGCTCCCTGGCTGTCCATGGAAATTCAATGAGCTGCAAAATGGTCCCAAGCTCTGGACTTTTCCCTACTGTTTTGTAACTTTCAGAACTTGCCCAGCTTCCATGACAGTTGCTTTTATGAAATGAGAAGGGAAGCCAACTGTCTCACCTAGTAATTTCTACGGCAGGCAGGCTTAGTTAGCTAGGGGTTGCCTAACTGATTACACACATGGATAGCGTATTTCACCTACAATGAATGAATGGACAGGCTTTCACTGAGCTAGGAATGGGCAGGCACAGGTGGAAGATGGTGGGGGTGGGGGCAGGGGCAGCTGCAGTGCCTGCGCTTTGGTGTTTGGCCTTGTAGCCCAGCCCACATTTCCCTAGATGTGTGCCTGGGGCTGCAGGTTTACCTCCTGTTGATCTTGGATTCTTCATTCTTGCAAAAATGAAGAATAATTGTTCATCTTCCGTTTCCTTTTCTATCAAAGAGGTAATGTTGCCTACATTCAGGGTTTTAGGATTTAGTCACTTATTTATTATCACTTTAAAAAGGAATAACCAAGGCAGAGAGAAGTAAGGTGGCAGAAAGACATCCCGATGCGAAGTCCACAGACAGAATTTCAATCTGGGCAGCTGCTTTCATGTTCTTACCCCACACAGAATCACTGAGGCAGTGGACACTGCCAAACTGCCTTGACCTCCACTAATCCCACTTCACTGTGCAGTCCCGTCCTGCTTGCTTTAAGCTGGGGAAAGTATAGGTCAAATGGTGACATCAACCAAAACTTACATAGCTAATTAGTGCCAGAACTTGAAAACCAATGCAGGACTGATGGCTGCAAAAGTAAATGTAAGAAAGTGCACGAGTCCTGGGTGCAAGGGAGGCTCCATCTTTCCTATTTATCTTGGTGGGCACTTTGTGCTGCATTTAAATATTCTCATAGCAATGCTACATCCTGGGAAGGTGTCATGGGACATAAGAGAAACAGAAAGTGAAAGCAAGAGGCCCACACATATGTTCATGCCACACGTATGTTTGAACCCCTTACCGCAGAGCAACTGACCAGTTATCTCTTTGAGTGGTGCTATCAGACCAAGGTAAATCAGGTTTTTAAGAAGGTGCATAACTGCCAGTATGAAATCAGATAAACCCACTGCAGGTTGGGAATGAATTCTGTCATAGAAACAGCCTTCCTGATGTGAAAGGAGGCCAAGAAACAATGACAAGAGGTTCTTGGGTGAAAACTGACATTTTCTAATGTGGAGACAGAAGCAGAAGCACTGATTGAAGGATTATATTATGAAGAGTTCTGAAATATTTACCATCTTTTTAGGTCATTTATTCATTTACCCTTTCAGCGCTCATTTCTATTGTGCCAGTAGGAAGCTTTTCTCTTCCTCGGATTGAAAAATAAAAGCATTTCTGAGGAAGATTAGGGCACTAAAAATGTTCTTTCACAAATGTGGCTTTGTCATTACTAAGGATGGTGGATTAATCTGTGTGGGTTCTGAATTTTCACTTTTTTTTGTAACTTCCTATAACTTGAATATTTTAAGAGGGAAAAAAGCTGCTAAGAATAATTAAAATTGCGGTTGCTTCACTGTAGTCATGACCCCATTATGCTTCCGTCGGGACCTGACTGAGCTACCTTCTTGTCCAGGTGGCTTTTTCTGCTCTCTGTTCCAATTAAGCTGCCCTTCCTGTGTGTCCTGGGAGCATCTGCACGCACCACTACCCATCACTGTCCTTCCCACACTGCTCTGCTGCTATCTGCCTACACATCGTGGCCCTGGAAGATGACCAGGACAGTGGCCACGTCTTACATTCACCTGGTGTCTTTGGCTGTGGCAGGTAGTCAAAAGGCAGGAGAATGTGCCAAACAGCACTGAATTTTAAAAGGATAACCTGGTTATAGAATGACAGAATGCTCTTCTTGCCTGTGCCAAATGCACTGTTTCAAGTATTTTATATTTAAAATGTCATTTCCTAAAGCTATGAAAGAAATGTAAAGTTAAAGAAAAAGTGAGTCTCATTTTCCAGGTGAGAATCTACTTTCCAGGCCCTCACTCTTTGGCTTCTTAAAGCATCACTTCCATTCCTCAGGCTTGAAGGATACTTTTGTTAGTGCCCTCTCAGCTTTCTATTTTGCCTCTGAATCTAGAGACGTGAAAGAAGTTTAACTCAGCTACCGCTTAATACTGCACAAGCCTGAGAGAGAAGACTCTTATGTAAGCTAATGTGTATTTTAAGGCTCTTGTTTTTTTCATAGCCAATACCTAGATGCTATCTTTCAATCTTATTAAGTGCTAAAACCCAGTGTGTGGGAAAGAGAGGTCCTCTACATGCTCTGTATTTCTTATAAGTAGGAAAAAATAAAAGCAGTGGATTCAGGGTGGCAATTTTCTTTTCTTTCTTTACATGTACTTGTAATTCATTTAATGCAGGAAGTGGGCTGAGTTTTCTTGTTCTTTCCAATTCCACTGTCAGGGAGCTTTCCTGCCAGCCAGCTATGGTTACCACGGCAACAATAAGATGGTGGCAGCAATATGATCTCATGTGCCGTGTGGCAATAGCATCAGATCATCATGCTAAGGGATAATTTTGACAGTAAGTTTCCAGTATGGCTTCAGGATTTACTAGCATTCGATCGACTTACCAGAAATACTGAGCAGTTATTACCCCAATAAAAGCATGCTCATGGAGCTTAGCATCTATATCTACATGAAATCATATTTCACATGCTGTATGGCATTGTGAAACTTGTGAAGTGCTTTCCTACAGTGCAATCACTGCAGCTGTCACCGGGTGGGCCAGGTGTCATCACCCCCATTCCATAGCTACATTGTGTGGGGGGAGGCAGCCAAACAACTCTGTGATGAAAAGGAAGCTTTAACTTGGGGCTTCTCTCCTTGGGATCACAATCTTTCCCTTAGTCCCTGGTGGAGAGTTGACGGGTATGAGGAAAACACTTTTAGGCACCCAGGTTAGATTCCGAAGTGTCTGGATTTAAAATAATGCACCTGTGACTGGTAGCGACTACTGGTCTACAAACCTGAGTACCTTCCACCAGGATGTTGTGCCATATTTTTTTACATCTCCAAATTTATCCTCTCCTCTCAGGTTTCCCTAAGATTATATTCACAAACAGGTACTTTGCTCTCCCGACCCCCACATAACAGCCTCGTATTTTATTTGTTTTTAGTTTTATTTGTTTTCCTACACTGAACCCCTGGAAGGCAGGAGTTGTGCTTGTCATTCTTGGTGGGTACCTGTTCTTGGCGCAGTCCCTAGCTGGTCCATAATAACTACACCAGAATTCTTGCTGCTTGTTAAATTGAACCCATCTGACCCCCACAGAACCCCATGAGGTAAGTGCAGCAGGCACCATGGGCCATCCCTGTAAGAAAGAGTAGTTAGCAGTCACATCCATAACCTCGGGAAACTCAGTTCTTTCTACCCCTCCCAGCTGTGTGCCTTTTCTGGATCATCCTGCTTCATTTTTCCCTTCATTTATTCCTCCAGTCTTTCATTCATTCACCAAACATTTGCTGGTTGCTCCACATATGTCAAACACTGCTATAAATGCTGAAATATAAAGATATGGCCCTAGGGTTAGGGAGATAGCTCAGTGGTCTAAGTTCCTATCTGGCAAGTGCAATGAACCCAGGGTTCAGTCCCCAGTACCACATGCTCTGTTGGCTATAGAATCCTGGGCACATCATGCCAGCTCCCAAAAGCAGGTGTGGTGGTACACACTTATGATCCCAGAGCTGGGGAGGTTGAGATAGGAGGATCATTATGAGTCTGAGCTGTGTAGCAAGACCCTGTATCAAATAAATAAATAAATAATTTTTTAAAAAAAAGATAAGGCACTGTCTTTACTACAAATTAGGTCTGTATAAGGAGCAGACAGTTTTCTGCTTAGTTAAGCAGTTAAAATGAAACATTACATGGAAACTCAAATAGGGATTAGATTAATTTCAAATTTAATTATATCTTTAACAATTAGTTTTAGAATATGCTTCAATTTCCCCTATAATAAGAGATTCTAGTAGCACACAAATTGTAAGCCATCATCCATCCAGGATGACTTTGATTTCTGTTTTCCTGAACATGAAAATAAAATTTCCAGCATATCCAGCTTCCCACAGAATCCCTCAACTTAGTATGTCTGCAGTGAACCTCTATCTGCCCTAAGGTGTTGCAGAAAGAGGCAGGCAGCTGAGGTTAGCCTTGTGACTTTGCCATTTGCCATGTCGCCTTGGCACTGACTTCCATTTGCTAGGACCTTGGGTCGCATCTTAGTGTATCTTTACCTGGAACAAAGCAATACTCAAAGTACTCCTGGAATGAATGGCTTAATAAGTTGTCAGAGAGGATGACAAATGATAAAATGGTGATACCTGAAATAGTGGAGTCAATAGGAGGCACTAAGGAAATGTTTGCCCATGAATCAGTAATGATCCTTTCTCTAAAGGATCCCTTTCTCTAAAATATAGCAAATCTGTAACTCAGTTGTGTCCCAAATTTTCTGATTAAAAAGATTAGGGGGCCACAGAGAAAAGTGATCGATGATGTAGAGTGTGCCTAAGGAGAGTCACATGGAGAGAAAATATTCTCTCAGGCTTTCACAGAGAGCAAATTGGTCAAGCAATGGCTGTGACTCATCCACATGACTGACACTGACAAAAGATGTACAAGCTGCTGTCCAGGGTTTCAGGGTAAATCCTGAGGGGATTTGACTGACCTTGTCAGATACAAGCTACATTTTCTGTTATACAGGTCTTGCTTTATCTTGGTCTTAACCATCCAGCAGAAATATACACATGAGGTATAAAGAGTAAAGCCATAGGGGCCAGGGAGATAGCTTAGTAGAATAAGTGCTTGCCTGGCAAGCACAAGGGCCTGAATTCAATCACCAGTTCTGCAAAAACAAACAAACAAAAAAGTAAAGCCATGTTAATATGGTAAGCTGTAAAAGGCTCAAGTCAACAACTTCTGACATTGCCAGTCCTGCAGATAACCTACTATTATGGACTACTGGACTATGTTGGATTATTTTGGTGAGTTCGTGCACCTATAATATTTCAATGGCAATGGAATTCCCATCTCTGACAAAACTAAACAAAAAAGGGGGATATAAATGAAGGATCATTTTGTAGTAAAAAAATATATATATCTGCATATACAAAATAGGATAGATGTACAGTTACTTTCTATTAGTTTAATGAGAAAGATTTGTTCTAATAGTGTTTAGACAAGATATCATATCTATATCTTGTACTATGAATAACTACTACAAAGACAACAATTTACAATTTAATAATTACTGCAACTGTCCCATTAACCTGTTTTGAAACTGTCTCATTGCTATTTCTTTTTCAATAAAATTAATATAAAAATAATATATTACAAAGCAAAAAAATAAAATATAGCAAATCAAGGAAAAACTGTGAATTATTTTTATTTCTCTTTCCTCAGTCCCCACACCAACAGTCAGTTTTATTTTATCTCTGCAGTGTTCTGTACATGTGCATTTCTCTGAGTCCAAGCCCATGCTCTGCTCCAGCCTACACTTTCCCAGACTCCAGAGGAGGCCTCTGACTAGACTTCCTTCCCTTCTGGGCTCTGTCTTCCAGGTTTTCATCCAGACAGTTAATTGAAAGATATAACTTATCTTTCCTCAGTCATGTGGCCAGAAATTTTTTGTTTACTTTTTATATTTCAAGTAGCTTTTAGATGAGAGTGGTGGCAATACCTATAAGCTCAGCTATTTGGGAGGTCAAAGCGTGAGGTTCACAAGTTTTAGCCCAGTCTGGGCAAACTTAGGAAAGAGTAACAGAATCAAAGGAGTGCTGTGTATGCACCTTCCCACAAGAAATGTAATTATTATATACTGCAAACATGTACTAAATAACAAGACAGTTCAAGTGCTTGTGTGGCATGCAGGAGGCCCCGGGTTACATGTCCAGCACTAGGTAATATGGACAGACACTGGGGAGATAACAAGGTAGAGGGCGTTAACTGTCGAATCTGTGATATAAATCGGCTGTAGAGAAATAAGATAGGTATATAGCTGCACTCTCTTCATTCACTAATTGGACACATCTGCTATAATAATGTCTGTAAGTATAATATCATGTATGCACCTTATACAACACCGAAACATTACGGAAGTATTTTGCAGTGTATTGATTTGTCAAATCTGTCCTGTTAATTTGTCTTGAACCTGTCTCATTGCTATTTGTTCTTCAATAAAAATAAAATAAAAAAAGAAATACACTTTAAAAAATTAAAATTTTTATTTATTTATTTGTCATAGGGTCTTGTTATGCAGCTCAGACTCATAATGATCCTCCTGTCTCAGCCTCCCCCAGAGCTAGGATTATAGGTGTGCACCACCATACCTGGTTTTGGGGCCCACACAGTGCCCCTGGGGTTCTGAGGCCAGTGTGGCATGTGGTACTGGAGATTGAGCTTTGGACCTTGTGTTTGCCAGACAGGTACTTAGACTGCTGAACTGTCTCCCCATCCCTAAATAAAATTTTTACAGTAGCAATCAAGATTCTTCAAAAGGCAATGTTCAGTCACATCTATAGTCATCTATTCCATATACTCCAAGCTTTAGTTTTCTAATCTGTTAGACACACTTCTAGACTTCTAAGAATTTTGCCTTTATTTGTAGTTAGTGGAATAATACTAGCTTTATAATACTTTGAAGCACATTTTGTAGTTTGCAAAGAATTCCCATATATAAATACTGAAATCTTAAAGGCACATAAGATACTATCATTTTCATTTCACCCATTAGGAAATTAAAAACTGAAGGTTAAATGATTCTGATTCTCAAAACATTTATGAGAATTATGTTGGAAAATATTTTTGTTTGTAATGGTATTTAAATCAAAGGTTTTAAAATAACTGGCTTCCAAATGTTAATGACTAACATTTGCTTAACTGTTTAGCACAGTGGCTAATGAGGGTTGCGGAGCTGAACTGCCTGGGTGGGAATCTTAGCAGTACCATTTCCTAGCTGTGTGGCCCTAAATGTTACATCATCCCTTTGTCTTTCAGTTTCCCATGAAAGAGGATGTACCAGTAGTCTTTGCTGCACAGGATTGCTATAAGGATTGAGTTCATAGGTACAAATATCTGATGCCAAATAAGTAGGCCCACATGGTGTGGTCATCCTTGAAGACACAACAGAACATTCAAAAATATCACCAGATGCCAAAAAGCAAAAGTAATTGTTTTCTTACTGGTGCACCAGTAGTACCTGGTTTATATCATCTGTATCGTGGGCATGATAGCAGCTGCTTCAGAGTTTTGGCTCAGGAAGTCTCAGAGTGTCTGAATCTACTCCTTACTAGGGCCATTCACTTGGTTTCCACCTGAAAATACCTGGTTAATAACAGCATTATGTTATTGAAATGTATGGTGATCACTCATTAAATAATATAGAAAAGGAACTGAGGGGTTGGCATGGGCTAAGTGCCTAACAAAACTTAGCAACTATTATTCACTGAATGTTCTATCTACCATATTTAGACTTTCTTGGATTAGACTCTATCTTTTTTCTACTATTATTATTTCTACCTTTATTCTTTCTACATAGTAGATTTTAAAATTTAAACATTTGCATTTTCTTTGCCTATTTGTGACATAGGGAACAGAGCTTTGGGCCTTACCATGCTGGGCAAGTGCTCTACCATTAAGCCCTAAAAATAAATATCTGAATATAAAGGTCTTTTTAAGTGATATAATTTAGATGGAAAGATGTAGCTTAGTCTTCATGGAGAAAAACACCAAATGCTAAGTTGATGTATATTGAGATTCAAGTGAAAGAAAAACCTTTAAATGCTAGAAAAATCTATCTCTAAAATATTTATTTATTATATAATATTGATTTAATGGTTCTCAGAAAAAAATGTGAACATAACATATACTGCATTGGACTTAGATGATAAAAATTCTATTATCTTGCCACCAAATGAAGAGACTCTAGATAACTATAACTGGAAAAGAAGGAAAAATGTCTTGTGTACATTGGTATATCCCCAGAAGAACTGGTTACACAGCAATATGAATATTTTTATGTAGTATAATTTTTTTACTATGCAGCTTTATTTAGTACCCTTTCCTGAAAGAAGGACTACAGTGTCTAGTGCTAAATCTAGTAGCCAATGAAAATGTTTTCATTCTATAAAGATGTTGCAGCAATGAAGTTAATATTTTATTTACCAAATTAAAATATAATACTAGTTGCTGCAATGCTGTCAGACCACCCACTCACTGAACTATAGATAAGCTGCTATTCTTATGCTTGAGTTAAGGACTATGCATATTTCTAGTTCACTGTCAGAAGTAACTACACATACCCGGAAGGAAAGATAGAGGAAAATGAATGAATAGTAAGACATGGATTCAGGCAACTTTAACAACAGAAGGTCAGACGTTGTCAACATATATTTGACTTGGAATTCACTAATCTTCTATTTCTAGAACTCAGGCCTAGCAGGGGTAAAGAATCTCCTTGGATTCTCTCATGCATACCCAGAGGCCACTGGATCAAAGGTTCTGGTCCCAGCGTAACAACAGCAACAGCAACAAAACATTAACAGCACCTGACATTTTCTGAGTGTTTACTTTATGTCAGCACTTGGGTGGAGCCTTAGCTCTGCAGCAGGCTGAACAACAGCCCCGAAGGTATCAGGCTCTAATCCCTGGAATCGATAAATGTCACCTCATTTGGAAAAGGATCTTTTACAGATGTGATTAAATTAAGGATTTTGAGATGGGAAGGTTACCTTCAATTGTCTATATGGGCTCTAAATACTAACACATGTATTTTATAGAGACAAGGAGAGATGTGGCAGACAGTAGAGGAGGAGGTCATGTGACCAGAGAGGCACAGGTGGTCACCAGTAGAGGTGTGCTGACAGCTGCCAAGAGTTAGCAGAAGCAAGGACCAGGTGGCCCTCAGAGTCTCCCAAGGGAGCAATGTCCTGGCAACATGTTGGTTTGGAGCTTGCAAACACTGATTTAAGACTGTTGGCCTCCAAAGTTTTGAGAGAATCAATTGCTATCTTAAGCCAGAGAGTTTGTGACAATTTGCTACAGCAGCCATAAACAACTAAATTAAACAAAACAACTAAATTAAAATATTAACATACCACTGAACTTTGGCTCTTTCCCTCATAAACCTTCCAAACTTTGGGTTTCTTTGTTCTGTGGGGGCTGCTTCCAGTAAAAGAAGAGCTATTAAAGCATGCTTCCAATGTTAAGCATATCTTGATGACAGTTTTGCAAAATCACTTCCAT
The DNA here is from genome assembly GCA_004027165.1 of Ctenomys sociabilis. Classification (NCBI taxonomy): domain Eukaryota; kingdom Metazoa; phylum Chordata; class Mammalia; order Rodentia; family Ctenomyidae; genus Ctenomys; species Ctenomys sociabilis. Next base: position 39,953 of record PVKA01009516.1, on the reverse strand, counting down.
TGTCAGCCCTCCCTACTTATAAGCTGGAATTGACACACAGCTACAGTGAGTCAAGTTCTGCCTCGAATGCCCGCCTTGTTTTCTCAGTGCATTTTCTGAAACATAGAACTACAAGTTTTATATATTTCAGCATATTTCTTCTCTTGGATAATCTCATTCACCTATAGTTTTAAAAAAACTCTATTAATGGAACCAATGTATAATAGATCATTACTTTTTTCCAAAAAAAAAAAAAAAAAAAGAACTTGTTATATGCAAAACATTGACTTAAGAGCTGGAAATTTAATTATAAAAAATAATACTTCTCTGGACTTCACTCAAATTCTTTTTGAGATTAAAAGAATATGTTCAAGTTATAAACAGTGCAAATCAGGGTGTGGAAATGCCATAAGGAGAAGATGGAGACAAGGCTGACATTCAGATTTCTGGCTCAGATCACCGAAGAAACAGTGATGCCATTTGTTGACATGAAACTACAAGGGGAAGAAGCAGATTAGGGAAGGATGACCGGTGCTGGGTGCCTGCAGAAGGTCCACAGAGAGCAACTGGTCTGGCAAGGAGAGACTTTCAGTGCTCTGCAGGGTTATAGGGTCAGGGGTCATCTGGACTGGTGATAATGAAGGGGGAGAAACTCTGTACCTCTGGACAACGTGCAAGGGGAGAAGAAAAGAGGGGCTCCAAAAAAGCACAGGGCTGGTGAGCATGTAGCATGGAAAAGGTGCGTCGACTGTATCAATTAGTGATTTAAGGAGTCTACTAGGGACAAAATGAAAGTTGTTTGGGTCTACCTAATGAGAACGTTCTCAAGTGTCAGACTCAAAAATTTAGATTTTTAAAATACATATAGATTGAATAACAGAGATACTGATTAGGTGACTGATAGCTTTTTACTTCATGAAGTGAATTGAGCTTAGTGCGGATACACATGCATAGAAAACCTGAGTGAGAGCACTGGAGTTTGGGGGCAGACAGAGGTGAGGTGCTGCAGAAGCACAAAAGCGTGCTGTGGGAGTGCATTTCCCCGCCTCATGCACTAAATAAAGTTGGCAATGAAGAACACTTTTGGGTAATTATTTCTGCATTAAAGGTTTTGCATTTTGTTTGTGAAGGAGGAAAGAAAGGAAATTAACATAGCATGAAAAAAATGATGTACAGCACAACCCACCTCAATTACTGAGAACTTTGTGGAAGTGGTACCAGTAGGATGTGCCATGCTGGGGCCTGGCAGTTGGGAGGAGAATTAATAATAACCATCCCCACAGCACGAATGGTGGCCACTTGCTGAGTGGGTCGCTAAGAGCCATCGAGAAGCAAAGGAAAAGAATCATCCTTGTGTTCCCCTTGTGGAGATGCTGACAGATGAAGTAAATTTAACTCAATGAATGACAAAGCCCAAGGGTAGCAATGTTGCTTTCCGCTTTACTTTGCAGAAGTCACTGCTGAGCTGATGTGCGTGGTGGGGATGGTTCCTTTGACCTTGGGGGTTATAACGTCATTTTCAGACTTGATAAAGCATTAGGAAGGTTTTTAACATATCCTACAAGGACTGGCTGGGCTGATTTCTGAAATATTTAAAAAGGTATGTGAAGCAGTGAACACATATTCCAGAGTCAGTCAGACCAGGGTGGGGTGCCTTTTCTACCTCTGCCTCTATGACCTTGGGGAAAAACAGTTTCCTTAAGACTTAGACAAAAGGAAGATTAGAGGAGATATTGGGGAAATTTAATAAAACAGTAAATAGCAAATCACTGCCTGAGTCTTAATGGATGCATAATAAATGCATCTTTATTTGAAATTCCTATAAAATATTCCTTGAGAATATGTTGAATAAAATATTTTGGAGAAGAAAATCAGTCCAGAGATAGTGGGGAAAAAATCCATATGAAACAAAATACAAAATATATTGAGATTATTTGCTTAGTTTGTTATAACTCAACTTCAGAACATTTTCTTATTCTTACATGAAATCTTTCAGTTTCTAATGAGATTTTTCTCTTAGCTTCCATTCCATTTGTAGTTGAATGGTACAGATACATAAGTTTTCAAGTCACCAGTATGCACAGTATGATAAAAAAATACAATAGATGTTTACTTTAAAAAATTATTACACTGAATGGCATTGCCATTAATCGCCCTCAAATCTCCCCCCGTCACATTGAACTACTTATCCCGTCATTTCTGCCATTTCTGGAAGTCCTCTTTCATGAGTATCTTTACTGACTCTGTTGCAGAGTCCTGACTTGCTTCAAAATATTTACTTTTCACAGTCATTCTGGGTTTTGCAATGAGCCGGCTGGAAGTCACACCGGGTGCAGCCCAATGAATAAGGCGGCCGAGGGGACACTATACTTTTTCACCAACTGGTCTTTCTTTTGGGTGGTAATTAGTAGCAGCATTCACTGTGTTTCTGATCACAACTTGTAAACACACTCACAAAAAGAACTTCTAAAACTGCTTCTGAATTTGGCAATCACAGTGGGATAAATGTGTTTGAAGTAAGTAGATTATTTTGAGGGAGGAGTAATGGCAATGTATCTTTTTACTGTAATAATTCTTTTTTGCAGTTTTTATTTACAGGGTCCCATTATGCAGTTGAGACTCATAGTGCTCCTCCTGTCTCAGCCTCCCCAGTTCTGGGATTATAGGTGTGTGCCACCATGCCCTGTTTCAGGGCCAGGGCTGGCATGACATTTGGTACCAGGGAACAAACTCAGTACCTTGTGCTTGCCATGCAGGCACTTAGACTGCTGAGCTATCTCCCAGATCTGTAATGATTCTTTTAAAACTTAAAGTCACTGTATTATTTGATCACACCTCATAGTCTTTTCCTCGGGTATATTGTAGGATGCCTCAAGTTACTGTGTGTGCATGACAAATAACTCCTAATATGAGACAACAAACAAAATGCATGTATAATCAATTTAGAAAAATGTTTAGGAGTTTCCATAAACATGTTTTCATAAATGCATCCTGCTTGCCAACTTGCCTGACTTGAGAACTTGCTATAGCAACCAGTAGTCCTCTCAGCAGCCTTGGTGCTTTATATTCTTAGATCTTTCACAAGTAATGTTATTATCTTGTCTCAGCTTGTTAGATTAGAGCATGGTACTAATAAAGCCAAGGTAAAGGACTAGAGCATACACATTAGTTACAAAAGTCTCTCCAAGGGTCCTCTTCCAAGGCAGTTTATTCATTCAAGAATATTTACTGAATGCCTGTCATTTGCCAAGTACAATTCTATGTGCCAGAAATAAGGTAGGAAAACAAATGGATTAAATAACAATGAAAAATCTCCACCATAACCAAAACAAAACCAAAAATCAAACCAACAACCAACTCCCCCCAAAAAGTGACCAATCCAAAAATGACAGAAACAAAACATTAACAAATGTCTTAGTGATGTCTACAGTCTGGTATGGATGGGGAAGTAAATGCTAAGAAGTCAACATGTGAGTATATAGGTAGGGCAGTAGGTACAGTGGAGAGAAGGAAGGCGAGGAAGAGGACAGCTTCCATGCTAAGGTGACGGGAACATGCCCCTTGGTGTGATGACAATGGAGCAGACATGTGCATGAGTTGAGTAAGAAGAGCTATAGATAGCTCCATGAGAGGACGTCTCAATCAGGGTAGCAGGTGCACAGCCACTGAACTGGGACATTTCTTGGCAGCATCAGGAAGAGAAGAAGCCTCTGTGATTGGGGTGGAGCACTCAAAGGACTGGTAAGTCAGGAAATCAGGGAAGAAGACAGAACCTGCTTGGGCAGGATTTGGATGCTGCTGTAAGGATATTAGGTTTTTTTTTATTTTTATTCATTGGTTTGTTTGTGACCCTAGAGATTGAACCTGGGGTTGAGCTATTTCCCCGGCCCCTTTCTCACTGTTTAGCTGAGACAAGGCTTTACTGATGTGCCCTGGCTAGGGTCAAACTTCTTACTCTCCTGCCTCAGATTCCCAGAGTAATGGGATTATAGGTGTGCACCACCACTCCTGGCTAGAGTTCAGATTTCATTCTGAGTGAGCTGGAAGCCCAAGTGGGGTTCTGTGCAGAAAAGTAATAGCAGCTGACTTGTATTTTACAGAAGGTAATTTTTGGCTATAAGGACTTCAAGGAGTCTAGAGCAAAGGGAGATCAGTTAAGAGGCTACTGAAACAATATAGTAAAGAGGGGAGGACACTTAGGGCAGGTGGCTGCTGTAGCGAAGTCATCAGACTCTGGGGGTTTCTTGAAACAAAGTAAGTGGAATTTGCTGTTGGAATAATATGAAGTCTGAGTGAATTAAAAGATGATAACTCCCAGGATTTTCACATGAGCACTAGAAAAATGAAGCTAGCATTGTCTGTCCAGGTAAGACTGAAAGATGAAATCATGCACAAGTCTGTCTCTCTATCTCTGTCTCTGTCTCTGTCTCTGTCTCTGTCTCTGTCTCTGTCTCTGTCTCTCCCTGCCCCATCTCTCTCTCAGTCTGTCTTCCTCTTTTTCTCTGTGTGCAAACTGTGTAGAATGGAGTTCTCACCATGTTAATTTTGAGATTTCTCGGAGACATCTAGGTGTACATGTCAAATAGGCAATTAGATATACTTAGTAAAATCCTTTCATAGATTTCAGAGTTCAAAGGGTCGGGGCTAAAGATACAATTGTGAAAATTACCAGCATATAGATGGGATATACTGAGCGAGGTCAATTAGGAAATTAACCTGGATAGAAAAAGAAGACGGATTGGGCCTTAGGACAAGCCAATCTCAGAGTTGGGAATGAGGGTGGAGGAGGATTGGGACTTGTGTGCTTAGGGCACTGAATTAAAAAGAATGAGGAGAAATGCCTAGCAAGGTCAAGAAGAGAAGACAACAGGATACTGGGAGGAAATGAACTCAAGATGAACCCATCAGCTAAGTCAGGTAATTCTGGTGGGCCATGTCAAAGAAGAACTGAAAAAAAGAAAACCTTGGTGACCATGTTTGTTCTGGTAAAGTGATAAGGAGAAAACAGCTCTTACTAAAGGAAAACCAGAAGGGAGACAATGACTATTGAGGGAAATCTTTCAGGGATTTTACAAAGGAAGTTGAAAAATGGAACACTAATTTGGGGTGATACAGGGTAAAGACAGGTTCCTGGAGTTCGAATTAGAACTTCCTGTGTTCTGTTTGCATAATGATGGGGGTTACCAACAGAGAGGAAAACCATTGACCCTGGAGACAGATGGGCAATAGTGAAGGCTGTAACAGGCAAGAGGCATTATAGGGTGAAACATGAGAGATTTTGTTCATCCATGCCAAAAAGTAAAATAAGAATCCACCACATAGCACATAGCACTAAGTCCTGGGGACAGAGATACGATAAATTAAGATTTCTGTTATCAAAGAGGTCATTTCTTGAGGAAGAGAAACAAATGTTTTCTCAAACTCATACTTTCCATTTACATATGGCATGCAACCATAAGGTGAGAAAAGTGTACCAAAGGCTCTTTTGGGGAGCACTTTTCACTAGGGCATCATAATTCCTGGGGTACCATGTCACTATGTGGGCAAAGGACTCTGTTCATTCTCACCATGAAGGGATGTGTCCTGGATTGTTTTGCTGAATGGATGAACTAGGGCAAGAGTTCTGAGTATGACTTGGGCTGTGGCTGCAGTTAAGATGTGTTTGGGAGGTGAAATCAAACAAACCGGCGATGGGGTGAGCTAGGGTAAGGTAAAGAAGGAAGGTATGGATAATTTACATGTGTCCTGGATCCAGTATCTTGGAGGAGAAACCAATTTCTAATTGGTGTCTTTGATGGTAGAGAAGAGAAACACAGTACTTTTTCCCCCTTAGTGGTGTTACAGATTGAACCCAGGGCCTAGTGCATACTAGTCAAGTACTCTGCCACTGAGCCTAAACCCTTAGGCTCTTTGCTATAAAAATTTAAGGTCTTAGAAATACTTGGAACTTTCAGAAATATTTAAAAGGAGCTATTTATTCCTGTAAAGAGAGGAAAATTAGACATGACCTCTGTGATGTCATAAACACCAAATCAAAATAAAAGGTAGGAAAGACTATTTAAGTTCTAGAGTAATTTGGACACTACATAAGAAACTTTAAAAAAGACAAAAGAAGAAACACAGAGCTCCTGGTGTTGATGTTTTCACTTTCCTACAGCATAGTTTGAGAAGTCCAATGAAAATTAATCGGAACATGAGAGTTACACATGAAAAATACTGTGAATAGCAGGGGTGTTGGGAAAAAGACTATGGGTGAACTAGCAATCTACTTGCAGGTTAACTCTGAGCAGGAGGATTCACAGTGCTATGAAGCATGTTTCAAGTTTTTCCACTCAAGTGCTTCTATCCCCATGGGATGAAGACAAGCAGCTCTGGTTGGCAGGTGAGGAAAGGCCCTGCCTGAGCATCACACTACAAAAAAGAAATTTCCTTGAAGTCTGACATTTTAATTCACTACTTAAGCAAACTTTGGATGCAATTCCCTTAAGTGTCCATTTTCTTTCATACAAAATAATGAAGTCTGTTCTCTCTCCCACCCAATCCTGTCCCAAATCTCTGGCATACTGGGAAGATGTCATGTTTCATCTAGTTACTTTGCATGGTCTAATCATTGCATTATGCCACATACCACTGGGAATGTTGAGAAGATCAAGAGAAAATAATACAGAACAAAGTTTTGGGAGGCTTGGATTCTTGTATTCCATATCTACATTTATTTAAAAAATTTTATTTACGCTCTACTTATTTGTTGGAAGAGCTTTGAAACATCTAGAAAAGGACAAGTGCTTTGTGCCTTGCTTTCATCATTTATAAAACCAAAGAGGTTGTTCTAACATGAACGAAGTTCATGTTTGTTCTTCTAACAAATTAAAAGTCTATCTGCTCTTGGTCCAAACAGAATATTAATAGTGGGTGGTGACATTGAATGTATAACAGTAGAACAATTAACATTTTGGAAAAATAGAATATTTCTTCCATGACAAGCCATGATAGAAACACTGAATCAAGAAAGAACCAACCTTGGGAAATGAGTTGAGGACAGGAGCCATAATCTTGGGAGATAGGCAGAACACAGGAGAAAAATACTGTCAGCTGCTATACTAAGAGCTCATTTCCTGGGGAGTGGAATTGCAACTCTCCACCCAAAAAATCTGGATCCTCCAGCCCCTCCCCCACCCCAGCAAGCCCACAGGCAAACACTCACCTCAGCAGATCAAATAATTTGGTTGTAAAATATCACATTGAGATGGGATGCTGAACATGGTGGGGAAAATTCCATCTAGGAGAAGACCTGCCTGGGGCAGTCCATGAGAGGTTGAGGGCAATAAGGCAGGGCATGGGAGAGAAGGGAGAAGGGAGGGAGGAAAGGAGCGGAGAAAGGGGAGGCTCTAACAACCAGCTCATTCTAGTATTTTCTCACTTTGTAGGAAATCTCTCATGGGACAGAATTCCACGAACAGCCTGACACCAATAATGCTGAATTCTGAGATGCTATTGATATTCTAAAAAGACTGTCTCTCTTTCTAGCATTCACAAAGGAGCAAACAGTTTAGACTCTAATATGGAGTATGTGATGCTTTATGGAGTGAGAACTTTGACAAGACAGTGTTCTCTTGAAACATCAAACATCACTCTGAAGGAGTTGTCTCCAAAAATGGAAGGAAATCCCTGGCAAAGTCAGTAAGAAATCTGGATCCATAGAGAGCCACAAGGTTTTGTAAATACCTGGATTGTTTTCCTTGACTCCAGAAACCTGGCAGACCTGTTGATCCCTTGAAGGCATACCTGGGTACCTTCTAGGTCTCCTAGTTTATGCTAAATATGTCATTTATCCACAGTTCCCTTTTCCATCTATAAATCATACTTCTTTCTATATGATGGAGCCTACTTTTGCTGATATAAGGATATGAACACTATTTGAAAAGACCTTTCTAAAATGTATCAAATAGGACATATGCATGAATCACATGCTGAAAACTAAGAACCAACACTCCTCACATAGAAATCCTAATTCTAAATTCTAATTTTTCAAGCAACTGGTTGAATGACTTTGGGCAAGTCATTTAACCTCTCTGAATCAATTTCTTCACCTATGAATTATACATAATACTTTTGTGTCTCATGGGACCAATTAGTGAAAAACCCACACAGAAGCTGCAGACTGCACTGAAACACCTAGTTCAAACCCCAGCACCTATAAATAGCATTGTGGCTTTTGCCACGACAGGAGAGTACATCATTAGTGTCCGGTCTCATCTGCAACGTTGGTAAAATTAGGATACAGATTATGGGTTGTCCAAGACTTGGAGTCAGACAAGAGAGAGGAAGCCTTATCTAAAATCTCATTATTTCCTGGAGGTATACTGTTGTATACACTGAGAATTGAGGTGGAGCCCTTGCCCACACTAATGGCAATTAGAACCTGAACAGTTCCAAAGATTCCAGTCAATCAACAGGAACTGGCCTGGTCATCTGTGCAGTTCCTTCAAATTGGTTGAAATAAATCCTCAGCACTTGATTTTCTGACCTGGTTCTCAGGCATTCAGTGCCAGCCTAGAGTCTGGCATTATGAGGAATTTTCCAGTCTGTTGGACGGAAGTCATCATAATCCTGTCACTGTGGTAGGAAGGAGAGCAAGTACAGGGACAGTATTTGAGAAAGCAAAAGGGTTCTGAGACCTAGGAAAGGTGGAATCATGTAGTAGCAGATCTGAGGGAGGAAACAGATTTCTGAGAGAGCCAAAAGGTAGACCATCCCCAAGAAAGCAGCCATTCTTGCACTGTGAACTCAAAGGTGTTGTGAACAGAATGTATGGGGCAGGATCCCTCACTGCAGGAAGACAGGGCAGATGGGCCACTTCAGGGCCAGGAGAGAAGGCCTTCTTCCCATAGGGATGGAGTAAGAGCTAAGGATTGGATTGAGTTGCAGTAGGGGAGAAAAGAGGTCTCACATGAGGATAAACCATGGTGTTCAGTCAGGGCATAGCTGTAGCAGAGCTCAGGTGAAGAAGACAGCTCAGTGGGCAGCCCAAGATAGAAAAGCACTCAGGTATCCATGTGGAAGACGGTCCTCTCCCCTCATGACATTGGGATTCTGGGTCATATAATGTACACAGGTCTAGTTAGAAGGAAAGGAATCTATTAATGGGCAACAGGAATTAGTTATTTAGCCCAAAGCAAATTCTGGAATAAAAACCTTCCATAAAAAGCAACGTGTTTGTGGCCTGGGGTACAAGGTAAGACCAAGGGTCAGGAAGGAGAGGTGCTTTGGAGTTCTTAGAACTGGGGCAGTACAGCAGGTCTAGATTAGGAGCAGGAATTACTCCATGGGCAACCACAAAAGGTGAGTCAGGAGGGAGAGGTATGCTGCTCTAAGTCTGGCTTGACCTGAAGTGTGGGCCAAGGGTCAGTCTGGAGCAGAGAGGCAGGGTTTCTACCCCATCTTCCACTTTGCTGTCAGCCCTCCCAGAGACTGGAGAACCAGTCTAAAACTTAAAGGTGAATATGCACAACACAAGTACAGAGATAAACAAGGGAGTACTGCCTGGTCAGACAGAGAAAGATGCTATGAAACTTACCTGATGGTCCCACTTAAAACTATCCACCATCATTTACCTCTTCAGCACTGAAAAGCCATTCAGTATTACACTGGGATTTTAAGTGCTGGCTACCTCCCAAACGAGAAGTGTGTAAACTTGTAATCATATCAGTGCTTGCGAACAGGATGACTGCATCCAATATTTATTTATTCCTATATTTATTACTGGAGTAAACCAGAAGTAATAGATCCTTTCCATATTTAATTTGAAATTTTATTGATGGTTAATTTTAGTAGGACATGATCAGCCTTTTTAGCCTGCAGATGGCTACAGCAACTCCAGGCACTCGTGGTGGGGTTTGCCTGCGTGCATTTGTGATCACTGCCGCTTGCAGAGAGCGCTGGGCTTAAGGAAGTACACCATGCATCTCCAGTACCCACTTGCTCAGGAACTTTAAAAATAATCTTCAAAAATACAAAAATAGTCTTCAGCAATTTGTTTCACTTTTAACTCAACATCCGATTTTACTTTGTGAAACATGAAAGATAAATTTTATATTTAGAAGCCACTTGCAAGAGAGGCTCATAGAGTACATTTTAATTGATTTTTCTCCTTCTACAGCTCTTGAAGAACCGGCCTGTGAGTCCAGGTAGGATGGCACAATATATATTTTTGAACAAAGAATTTGTACTTGTTCAGGTTAAATCTATCTCTGCACATCTCAGCCATTCTTAATTCCTCCCTTTTTCTTACGGCCAACATCAGCGTGTTTTCTCCATCTTCCTGCCTCAGTGTCTCTCGTTCTTCTGTCTGTCCACCATTATGGCTGGCAACTTCCTGCTGATAGTGTCCCTGCCACAGTCAGAGTGCCACCATGATCACAGTACTACTCTGCACATCCCAGCGTGACACTGTGTGACTCCCAGCACTGTACAGAATTAAGTTACAACTGTGCAGGATATTCAAGGTACTGGTCCTAATTTATCTAACTTCATTCTTGCTTCTCTCTTCTATTCCTGACACACCAGCCCTGTGTCTCAGCAATGTCCCTATATTTTCAGAACATGCTCTACTCTATTATTATCATCATGCCTCTTGGAACCTATGGTTTCCTCTGCCTAGAAGTTTTCTCAGGGTTCTGTTCCTGGGGGCCTTTTCAGCTCATGTTGCAATGACTGGTGCACTCCGGGTGCACTTCGGTGACATCTTCCCTGACTCTGGCAGTCAGGAGCCCAGGAGTCCCCTGGTGCCTCGCACATCTGAGTCTCTCTGAGGTATAAACTGCAACCAATATTGATACTGTGGGTGAAGATTTGTAGTGAGCCTTCTCTGCCCCCATCTGAGAGCTGGAGAATCAAGAGGCTGCTCCTGTCTGACTCACCTTCACTTCCCATCTGTCTTCTCAGCCTCCAGGGTCTGGCACTGTCCCTGACTTGCATTACGCACTCAACAAATATTACAGGAGCCCCTGAAGTTTTGTGTTTTCATGTCATTAAGGTAAAGTTTCTCTCGTCACTTGGTGACAGTCTGATCTCTGTTCTTGGCCATTGCTCCCTTTCTGTACCAAACCGATGGCACAATAGATGCCAAAGTCTTACTCCTCTGGTATGTGACAAAGCCTGAGGTTCTAGGCCTTTTGCAATCACAAGTAAGTTTCTAGAAGGTGTGGACTAAATTATGTATCAGTGAAAATGCTTCTCCCTTCTTTGCCCTTCTCTTCTTTTTGCTCAGCAACCATCCTTTAAAGAGTTCCCCCTAATTCTTTAGCTTAAACTTTTCATTAGATACAGGCCATTTCTCCTTGTCTCCTCATCTTCTCCTGCTGTAAATTATCCTGTTACTTCATTTGTAATGGGAACATATTCATTTTGTGTGATGAGAGCTCCCCTGAGCCTTCCTTTTTCTTAGCTACATAAAGTTAACTTCCTTGGTGGCAAATTAAGGACAGATTACAGGCAGCCTGGGAACCGGCTCTGTCACCACAGGGGCCGCCTACTCAGCCTCCTTCTGCTCAGCCATCCGAGAGGTGCTGCTGCTGGGCCAGCTCTGTGTTGGGATGCTATCCCCTGCTGCTCCCTATCTGGAGAGGGAGCCCAGAGTCCTTTTCCCTGTCAGGGTCTGGCTGGTGTCTGGTCCTCAGCTTCCAGACTCACCCTTCTCTCCTCTAGCTGCCTACCATCTCCTCCCACACAGAGGCCAGCAGCCACTGCGCTCCAAGACTCCCCCTCCTTCCAGCACTGCCTCACAGTTTCCATAGCAACAGAAAATGTTGGTGGGAAGCAAAGATGCTGAACTGAAACTAGTGTTGGGGCTGAGAGGAGGCGGTGAAATGTGGGCTTCTCTGGGGGCTGCAGGGGGAGGGGGAGGTAGGAGGGAAGCCCAGTGAGAAGACCTCAGAGGAGAAGATGGTAAAGCTCAGGAGAAAAGTACATTGGCATGTAGAAGCCACTTCGATTAGAAAAATAAACTAGGAAGAAGAAAGAGGAAATATAAAAAGTAATGGAGAGTTCTATATTTAGTGGTTGATTGAAAGGTTCTGTTAGATATAAAACTGGGAATGATGATTTTAGTTTGAATGCTGAGTTGCAGAAGGCAAGAAGTGTAGTGACAAAAGAGGGGGTGGCTTTAGAGCACAACAATAACTCATGGGAACCAACAGCGCTAATGGACTTGGGCTTGGGCATGAGCGCCTCCACTTCTTAGCCATGTATTACCTGTTTTTTTCTGAGTTATTTTGCTCCTCTGCTTGTGTACTGAAAGGGAATTACTACTGTTTACCCGAAAAAGTTGTTGTAAGGGTCAAGTAAAATAAAGAACATGGAGTAGCCAGTCATAGTACTTAGGGCTGGTTTTTGAATCACTGTTTGGAGCTGGAACAATATTTCAAAGGAAGCTTGAACTGGAAGTTTAACTTGAAATTCACTGAACATTGTGCATTGCTACATGTTTTCTTCTGGCATTATTCAGTGCTTCTCAAGCATATGGCGTAGTGCTGATGAGCACCTGAGTGCACAGTGTCACAGTAATACCTAGCAGAAGTCCTTAGGTCACATGGCCAGGAGCCACCCCATTCCTTCAAATAAGCTCTCCACTATACTTTGAAAGATGTTTTCTAAGATATGTATGCATTTCCTCTTCTATACAGCCACAAAACTGTTGGCTTCAAAACCTGCATTTCTCTTCTTTTCCTTAGTTCAAGAGGTTGCTGAAAAAAAATCCTATGTCCTGTCTGCCGTCCTGATTCTGGTAATCAGTAGTTTCTGAATGAATAGCGGTATCATACTTTCTTCAGGACTCCAAGACAAGCCTAAAAAGTTGTGGCTCGACTATAGATGCCTGCAAACCCTGCCCTCCAGACTGTGTCTTGGCTGCCATAGAGGAAGGGACCAGACCTCTGCCCCTGAAATGGGGCAGCAACAGCAGTGGGGGTACCAAACTGCTGAGTTTGCTATTCCACCTGCTTTATGAGAATGGACTTGTACACACCTGTCCTCAACTCCGTGGAGCTGTTATCATGTCCTCCTGTGGAAACTGAAGCATGGGACATCAGGGCATCTATCCAAAGTCACATGGTGTGTGTCACGACAGACCTGAATCCAGGGAGAACCTGCTTCTCCGTGATTATGCCATTCCACTTCTCACTCCATTGGATCTTCAGCTGTACGATCTCACTGCTGTTTTTTATAGACAATCTTTTTACCTCACTTAGTATCAGGTAATGAATGCAGAAGCAACATGTGACTATACCCCCAGTTTTTCTTCTGTGTGTCCTGAACCTGTTGGTTTATCTTTTTCTTTGAATCTTAGATTCCAGTAAAAAGCTGGAAAAAGCATGGCATCATTTCACAGTGAAGATTACTGGAGGAAAGCTCCAGTGGGTATAAGAGTAGTAGTGCTGATGAGTTTCCAGAAATCCAAAAGGCTGGATTGATGCAGTAGGGTAGAGGTAGTGTCAGGCTGAGGAATTTGCCTCAAATCAAAAGTAGGAGCCAACCTCAGAGTTTCTAAACTGAGGAAATAAAGATACAAAGAAGGAAGAAACTGAGAAATGGGGCAGAATATGGGACAGACTTTAAGGTCTATGTGTGCAGCAGTTGCCTTTTTACCTTCAATACCTCTGTCCTCAAACTCCCCTCCCCTGTCAAAAAGAAAAAGATATTTTTAAAACAGTTCCTGGGGAGACCCGCAGTAGTCATGCAGGGGGTTCTAGGACACAGCGCTCTTCACGGGGCACCTTGCTCACTACAGCGTGGAGCTGAAAGTAGAAAGCATGCTCCCAGCTTTCTTGCTTATCGCTGCTTTCTCAAACATGAACAAAAACCACACATTGCCACTCACTGCAGGGTGGCCTGCAGTGCTGTTGAGGAAGACCACTTAAGAAGCACAGGAGAAAAACTACCTCCAGACATTTCCAAGCATTTCAAAATAGAAGCAAGTAATCTCTGACTGGTATACTTGACTTGTTTGAAACAGTGCCACATAGAAGGAAAAAGGGACTAGAGAAGAAATAGCTTTGTGAAACTGAAAACGTCCTTGCTCAATTTTTTTTTAAACAATTAATGTAAAGACTGAAAACAAGCTCCTAAAGTGTAAGATAAAAATAAAGAGATTGCAAATGCAAGTGAACAGCTAAGGAACGATGGAGAATGCCTGGGGAAGTTCAGCATCTGGCCAGTGGGAAGGCCTTCACGGGAAATAAGGACTAGGACCAAGCTAAGGAACAGTAGCAGAGCCCCTCTACGTGTTTAAAGTGCCTGACAAGTGTGAGACAGGATGAAAAAGACACCCACTTGGTTATTTCTTAGTGACACATCAGGACACAGAGGACAATGAGAAGATCCTGAGACTTCCAAAGAGCGATAAAGGTCACCCACAAGGAACTGATGTCAGAGCTCCCATCCACATCCAGGGCTCCAACTCAAAGGAACAATGCTCACCAACCCCTGAAAAAAATGAGATTCAGCCTGAAATCTCATCCTCAGCCACCACATCAATCAGCCGTGGGGAACGGCTCAGGCAACATTAGATTTCCAAGCACTTACGAAGTTCGCCTTTCTTATATACTTCTCAGCTACTTCTTTTTTTACAAAGTTGTTTGAGAGTGTGCTCCAGCAGTATGAGAAATCAAGTAAGAAGAAAGAAAAATAATACAAGTCACAGTGACATTTTCTATGTTAAATTCACAGTGAACTCAATTCGGGGTGGAAGGTAATGAAGGGAGTCTCAAAATGGCACAGAAGTGTTGCTCTCTCAGAGAAGCCCAGTCTGGGACAGGGAGACAGAGAGGAGCAGGAAATACGATGGTGGTTGTAGAAACCTCACAGATAAAATAGAGGCAAAGATGGAACTTAAGGAAAAGTAATCAGTAATAGGGAAACAATCAAACAATTAGTAAAAGTAAAAGGGGGTGGGGTTATAGTTAGTTGCCCCTGGGTTCTAGGCTCAACACTGCAGAAGCAATCAATAAATGACAGGCAAGTTTCAGGCTAACTTTCAAGTTTTCTGCTTAGATAACTGTGAGAATGGCCGTCTCCACCATCATTTTGGGGGCTGGGCCTCATCTGGGGACTCTGTGTGAGGCTGTCACTGCTGAGAAGGATTTGCATCCCAGGAGGGGTGTAGAGGCAGAGAAAATTCTGGACCTCAGGTGCTGCTGCAGGCATGGTTGGTGAGGGCCAGTGTTGCAGAACACAGGTGTCCTTGGTGGCTGGGGACAGGTGGGTCTCTGAAAAGGCCCAAAGGGAAGGCAGTGGAATGTCGCCCTGGCACTGCCTTGGAGTCAAAACTAAGCTGACATAAAACACCAAAAAGGAGCGGTTCATAGCAGCTGCATTTGTGAGCTAATTCAGTCTGTGGCCACTGTGCATGGAAGCAGCTGGGAGAGGCACGAGATGACAGCGCCAGCAAGGGCAATCCTCAGCTGCCCTATCAAGATGCCAGGAAATAGCATCTAAAGTTGATAAGCGAATCCTCCAGTGAATTTATGTTGTACGGAGATGGTCACCAGAAGGTTGGAGGACAGAAATATTTAAGACACTAGCTCTGGCGAGGGGTCTAGGAGAGGAGAGGGAAGTGCAGGATACAGACTGGAGTTATTTGTGCACTTGTTCTGATGTCTTGAAAGTATTGCATGTTATATCCAAAACACTGCCTTTTTGAAAGTATGCTCCTTCCTATCAATGTCATTCTCCAAATGTCACAGCCAGGTAGTCATTCAAATTGCCCTTGGGACTATTGTTCCATTGTCTGCATAAGCCACATTTCTGGAAGAAGGTGAAGTGATGAGTCAAAGGCTCAATCCACCACAGACACCCACGGTGCATTCTCCTTTCCAAGAGTGCTCTGAGGACACAGGGAGAGAGACTGGGGTTAGCACCATCACTGTCTTGGTTGTGGGGTAACAGGAAGCAGAGGAGCCTTCATTTTTGCATCTGGGCTTCTGCTCTGAAGACTGCTACTGAAATGGTAAGCTCTGATTACAGCTTTTCAGGACACACTGTTTTCTCTGTGCTGGAGAATAGCCTTCTGAATTAGTATCAAGAAAATGCTTTGTAACAGGATCTCCGACACCAGAAGTCCCCACTGATGCCAGGGTAATTACTAACCTTGGATTCTTGGCCTTGTCAGGCGACACAGACAATCACCTGGAACCCCAGATGGATGATTACCCAGTCAGTCACCTGACAGTGACTGCTTCCGGGGAGGTTGTGTGGGGGTGACAGGAGCAGAGAAGACTCTGCACTGTCCCTTCCGCAAGACAGGTGCCTCAAAGGGGCTGTGGAGAGTAGCACACATTGACAGATGAGTGTAAAAAGAAACTGTATCTATTCTTGGGTGCACAGGGCTGTGGAGATCCAAGCTGGAAGAGAATAAATCGGGCTCTTCCCCATCTTGCCTGCGCTGACCTCTGGGTTTTACGAGTCACTTCCTCCATTTTCTGTGAGGTGCATACGTACTGTGTGCCATGCATCCCATGGATCTCTACACTAATCACATGTTCTTCTGCCAGCCTGGAAGCTGATCCTGTCTCCCAGCCCTTGTCAGTCTGGCAGTCTTTCCCATCTATCAAGAATTCACATAAACTTGATCTCTTCTATGGAGCTTGGCCTGAGTCACTCAGTTATAGCTCCAATCAGTTACACTGCCGAAGGATTTGTTTGTTTACATGTCTGTCTTCTCCTGTAATTTGCAAGGTTTGTGAGAGGAAGGATGGTACAGGATCATTCTAAAATGACTAAAATAGTAATCTATATAAAACAATTAGCATCACAGCCTGGAGTAGACGCAGGACAAAAATGTTCATCATCCTCTCCTTGTTGTCTCATCATCACGATCTCTGTATTTAAGATGCCTTGCATAATGACAGTCACCACGAAGCAGATTATCTCTTCATCTCGATTTTTGAAACATCTGACAAGCTGAGTTGTGCTCCTGAGGAGGCTGATAGGTATTTGTAAGGGGTCCTGGTTGCAGGATGGGAGGAAAGGGCATTGCTTCAGGGACTCATAACTGAGAGCAGCGAATACCTTTTAAAAAGCAAAAGTTCAGGCAGGCAAATGAATACATTTGAGGAGGACAAGAAGATAATCCAGATATTGCTAAGCTATTGAAGCCAGATCTCCTGATGGCTGTGAGGCTGTACCAATGCTCAGGAAGAGGAGCCTTTCTGGAGAAACACCTAATGAAGCTCCAGCAACTCCATTTCTTTGAGCATCATCTAGAAATAGATGGTTAATCAGCCCCAGACAGATGTTTCCTTGCTCATCCTCCTTTGCTGTCTGCATGTGCAAAGTGCATGTGCGTGCTGCCATCTGGACGAGCCTATCCAGGCATAGTGATGGGTCATTAAGCTGTCTTTCCATCTGGCACAAGTGTAGTATATGAGCCATGATTTTGCAAGGTAGGAAACATTTTCATTCACAGAAGCATTGCATGATCCCTAGGATTATTGCCAGGACAGAATCACCTTTGCTTTTCAAACACTGTGTTTTGACACCTCACCATCTTTGTTTATAATTATATTCAATCTTGTATCATTTCACCATCTCACTCCTGTTCACACAATGCTCCTGACACCCACTTTCTCCAGGGAGTCTTCCCTGATTACTCTGGCTTATAGACACTGCTTCCTTTTTGGTTATAAACACCTACAGATCCATTTCTCCCAGAGTTACATTCTATGCCGTGAAAACATTTAAAAAGTTGACTTTGATCACTTGTGAAAGTGGATTATAATTTAGTGGGTAAAAACCTGGTGTTAGCTTTCCTGGAGATCTTTAAGCACATGCTTGATATTCCTCTCTGTAGCCCTTCCCCACAGTGGCAGTCAGATGATGGATGAATGGATGAATCTCCACTCTATCCCTTAGGAACGAATGGATAAATCTCCCAGGAATCCATTCAAAAAGATTCTCCTATGAACCCCTTCCCATAGCTTTATCTACTTTGTACTTTAGATTTTCAATACATGCAACAGGATAAAAAATGCAGATCTGAAGCACATAGATTTTAATTTTTAAATGTTACAACATATTTGTTACTATACTGCATAATTTAAATGCAAGTTTAGGTTAGTTATCCTTGAGGATGAAACTACCGGACTCCAGAGTATTCAAATATTCTCATACAATTATCATAATTTGAGGAAGTACAGTTAGGGGAACACTGTATAATGACTGAGTGTCCCTGAGTATGTTTCCCCTGGGAAGCACTGAACACAATCCAGCTCTGTTGAAGTCCCACAGTGTTCCACCAAGAGCACACACACTGCAAGGCCTTTCAGCCTGAAAGGCTCAATTCCTTGGATGTATAACCAGTCAGCTACTCAAGGCCTGCAGTGAGTATGGGTGAATTAGGGACATATAACTTTCCAGTGCCCTTCAGAATGAGTTTGAAGAAGGTCACTGAGATAGGTAGGTTTGGAATATTTTGATGTTGCTAGAATAATTCGTGCAAGCTTCATCGTCACATCATATGTATGCAAAGAACAATAAAGTCTCATGGAAACTTCTGTGTACCAGCTGGACTCCTGTACTGCTTAGCAGTAACTCTAAAGTGTTTTTCCAGCTAAACTATAGGCACTCTTGTCACAAACATGATTCATTGCTTAGTAAAAGCACACAGCCAGTCTTAATCAAATTCCTAATGTCACCTTGTGAATTAGGTACTCTCTGCAGTTCATGCTGGGATACTGATGTTCACAAAAGTTAAGTGACCAGCCTAGAGGCTCACACAAGCAAGCAAAGAAGATAAATGACAAAAGCCATTCTGTTCCTCAGAGTGTCATTGTCTTTCCAAGTCTTGTTGAGCATGACTGTCCTTTCATATTAAACCAAATAATTACAAATCTCAAATGAGTCCTCAACATGGTCCTATACTGCTGCTCCATTTTACTAGAAAGCTCTTTCTTACTGTCTAAGAGGACATTTCAAAGTCCCATCCAAAGTAATATATCTTTTGCAGCTCTGCTATTTTTTTTTTTTTTGTACCAGGAATCCAATTCAGGACCTTGCACTTGCCAGGCAGGTACTTGTGCCACTATCCCCGGCCCTGTAGCTCTGATTTTTACAGAGGGGCTCTTGTTGCACTCAGTGGCTTCTGTGTTGCTAAAACAGGCAATTATTTTTCTAGTCTCAAGTCACACAGAGTTTAAAGGATCAGAAGGATATGTAGGAGCTAGGAAACTTGACTGAGTATCAGTGAAGTCACATGAGGTGACTGTGTGGTCTGAGGAGAGGTTCAAGGTCCCACTGAAGGGCAAGTCCACAAGCACAGACACTTTTAGGAAATCCGATTACTAAGAGAAGATGAGTTAGTGGGTAGAGTCTAAAGCAGACAGAGAATTGAAGGAGGGCTTTGAAAAAAACAGGTTATATTTGAACTTACTTAGAGGTTGCAGAGAAGGCTTACCAAATTTCAAACCATATATGCGAGAACTAAACATAGAATCTATTTATTCTATCTTCCAGATTGAGATAATGTATGTGTAAGAGTTTTTAAAACTGTAAAGCACAGTAAGAATTTGATATGGCATTTTTCTTTCCTTTATATAAAAATTGCTTACAAAATGTCAGTGGGATGCATTTTTTTGACTAAACAACAAACTCATCATCCATTCTTCCCAAAATAACATTATTATTATTATTCATTTGGTAGTTCTTAAATGATTGAATTGATTGGAATGATCTTTTGCTTATTTCCTTTTGGAAGAGTAGGGGATTTCTGGAGTCGAGATTTGCCAGCTTGAATGTTACTATTAATTTGTTCCAGGGGAGCAGATTACTGGACATGCTATCCCATTATGCAGGCCTGATGAATACTAAGTGCTCAGCTCTCCCTTTACAGCATTACCCCTATCTGATAAAAGAATGTGTAATAGAATTCCTGCCAAATAAACTTGAGATACTTTAGTTTCTAGGCCTTGGATTCCAAGATCTTTAAAACTCTGGAAATACAAGCCTAATTCTTCTTGTCAGCCATCTAAACGGATATTGGCATACAAACAAGATATTCCCCCAAAGCTGTGTGTATGAATTCTAACAGTTTTTCTTGTTCCGAGAAAAAGTAAGATTATGTGGTTTTAAGGAGCAGAAACCAATGTCCAGATGTTCAAAGTTCTAACCAGAGACCTAAACAAAACATTCATTTAAATTTTCTCCTCTTCCAACATGGACTGCATCACTTGTAAGTGGAGATCTAGGGCTCTTGCTTCTCGGCACTATTTTAGATCAAAGCTCCTCATGAGTGGGTAGTTCCCTGAGAATGAGGTGCCTGCTACACACAGACTAGTTTAAGAAGTCTGAGATGGAGTCATGAATAGGCCTGCTGTCACCTGCATATGGCACTGTTACCATGATTCTCCAGTCTGAGTGCTATTTAAAATTTTTTTTAAAACTTATTTATTTATCTGGTACAGGGTCTTACTACACAGCACAGACTCACAGTGATCCTCCTGTCTCAGCTTCTCCAGTGCTGGGATTACAGATGTGCACCACTGTGCCCAATTTTGGTAGCCAGCATGGCGTGCCTGGTGTTCCGGGGCCAGCACAGCAGGCGGTACTGGGGATCAAACCCGTTCCTTGCATTTGCCAGGCAGGTGCTTAGATCACTGAGCCATGTCCCCAGCCCTCAGTCTGAGTATTTTATGGGTATTTGTAGCCATTTTTCATGACAACTTATTATACCTTAAAGGATTACTACTGAAGGAATCGTATCTTCCAAGAGCACTGCCACCGCCAAGTGCACTGACTTCTGTATGCATCACAGGACTTCACTCGGAATGGGCCACAGTCTGAGGACAGGTGACCTGGAAGAGCGTCAGCATTTCTATGATGCTGTGTTTGGGGAGAACAGTCCTCAGACGGGGCCACCTGATCTCTGCACAAGGCAGGTGTCTTCTTCTTCTCACCCCTGCACCTGGTACCTTTCGGAATCCTCATCTCTCAAAGAACCAGGAGGCTTAGCTGCTGCTTTTAGTGCAGACTTTTCTCAGCTCACCCAGATATGCTGCCAGCAGCTCCTGGAAACTTTCTCCATAGAGTTCAGATTGACCTAGACTTGATCCTTGATATTTAATATCTCTATCACTAAGTTTTGTCATTTGTAAGAAATAAGAACAATATACTTCATAACATTCGTGGGAATGGTAATGATAATGATTATAAAAATATGAAAGTTACAATATTAAATTGATTAATGTCTTCCTATAAGACATTACTTGCTAATCAAGTAATTATTTTCTTGGGGCTCTGGTTTCAGGTAGTCATTAACTGCAGGGTGTCTAGCAAAAAAATATCTCTTATAAATATTAATTACTTTAGGACAAACAGAGGCTGAAAAAAAAACACAGGGCTATGGATATAAGTGTTCCCAGTTCCTGCTTTGTTAGCCTTATAGTAATTATCAATATGATGCTTTATATGGTTACTTCCTTATGAAGAACTTATTAAAAAGTTTGCATTAATCATTGACAAAAGAGTAACATTGGATTTTTTTGGACATTTAAAATCTCATGTAAACATCAAACACATGGATTTCATTTAATTAAGCAAGTATTTACCTAGCAACAGTTATGAACTATGCATAGCAGTAGAGTGGCTAGTAAACACGGTGTCATGCACATGTTCATTAAGGACCTTTATGAGTTGAACTATGGCACACCCAAATCTATGTTGTGAGGTCCTCATCTAAATCTCTGCATGAGGCAAAAGAGAAAAGAATACTCCTGGATGTGATCTTATTATGGGTCTTTCACAGAAATAAGCAAGTTAAAATGAAGCCATTAGGGTGACCCACCCAATCCAACATGACTGCTCTCTTTATAAAAAGAAGAAATGTGGACACAAGCATGCACAGAGGAAAGATAAGGCAAAATCACAAGGAGAAGATGTCCACCTGTGGGGAGGCTCAAAAGATCCTCTCCTCATGGTCACCAGAGGAGCCAGCCTTGACCTGGGACACCTCCCCCCAGAACTGGAGACCATCGAGAACAAAGGCGGAAGCGAGTAGCTGCTGCACAGGGAGAGTTACATCCTGGTGACAGCAGAAGGGTTCTCCTTGAGAAGAGCAAAGTAATGAGCAAAGCTGAGAAGTACTAAGATAAAGACATCCTTCAAAGGACCCGAGAAGGATGACAAGCTAAGTGGAGCAGGTGTCCTTCCTAGCATCTGAAATACAACAGTAGTTTCTAGGAAATATTTATTGCCTAGGTTAAGGGAGAAATGATGAAATTGTGTGATATTGTTGAATCGAGTAGGGATGTTTTGGTCAGAGAAGTTTCATTCTGTGATTCTGACTCTGCTGGTGGTTTTAAGGAACTTTGCTGAGGGCTGGGGAGATGGCTCAGTAGAATAAGCACTTCCCTGCAAGTGCAAGGGCCTAAGTTCAATCCCGGGTTCTGCCAAACAAAAAAAAAAAAAAAAGAAAGAAAGAAAAGAAACTTTGTTGAATCCCAATCTCTTCATTTATAAATATGGAGATCCTGGTATTTACTGACAGACTGATGGTGAGAATTATATGGGTTAATTTACCTAAAATTATGTAGAACTTTAAAATCCCAGTCAATCAATATTTATTGAAAAATTACATAAGCCAGGCATTGTGGTAGGCTTTAGGAACACAAAGATAAAACAATCCAGTATCTACCATTAGAAACTCCCATTCTAGGGTAGAAGCAGATATCCAAAGAGATAAAATCATTGCGAAGAGATATAATGAGGACGAGCAGCAAGCTAAGAACAGGATGCTGTGGGGCCATATGCCAACCAAATGACAGGATAGTATTAGGGAATATTTACTGGAGAAAGTGATGCTTAAGCTGATTCATGAACAATGACACACAATTAGGTGAAGAAGGAAGAGAAAGGGATTCTACACAGAGGGACTAACAGACTTCCTTTGCAGCTGTGTTTTTCTAGTTCTTATGCCTGTGCAATTCCTTTTCCAAAAATATTCTTTGCTCTGCTTAGTTAGAGCAAAACACCCTTGCTGGCTCTTACTAGACTCCTTTAGGCTGGATCTTGCTCTAAACACCCTCTGTTATTGGCTGGGTTATCTTTAAAAGAAGCCTTCAGGAGCCTGTGTGTCTGACTGCCTCACTCCCCTTCTCCTGCCTTCTCTTCTCTCTTCCTCCCCTATTCCCTTGTTTGTTCTCTGCTTCCTCCTGTGATTAGACATTAGTTGTGAGTCCAGGTGTGGTGGCACATGCCTGTAATCCTAGCTCTGGGGAGGTTGAAAGCAGGAGAATCACTACATGTGTGAACTGTGTAGTGAGACCCTGTAAAAAAAAAGTAATAAAACGTTCCTTTGGACACTAGTTGTGTCTACATGTATAAATCATGTGCTGGACCTAGAGGTACAGGTAACAAGTATATTTCCAGCTCTTAAGGAGCTCAAAATTCAGAACAGGGACCCACTGATCTTTGCTGCCTATTTTTATAAGGTTTTATTGGAAACACAACCACATTGACAGTATATGACTTTTTACAAGCCACAACAGCAGAGCTGAAGTGATTCAGAAAGAGACAGTATGGCTTACAAGGCCTAAATCATTTACCATGTGGTTCTTTGCAGAGAGTTTGCTAAGTCCCAGTCTAGCATCTGTATATGTATGCAGAGGGTAGGGTAAGTGCATAAGTACATGGGTGATGTAATTTAGTTGAGAGAATTTTAAGATGAGGCACTACTCCAGAAGAAGGGCTCCTAATCCATACTGGGGCACTCAGAAAAGAACTTAGAGTTAAAAGAAGTTACAACCAAGATAAAGTGAAACAAAAGATATGTTATGTATCAACTGCCTTTAAGGAAAGCATCACTATGTACTTCAAATAGACTAATAAAAAGAAGTTGCAACCAAACTAAGAGTGAAAGAGTTAAGAGGAGAAAGATGATTCTTGGCAGAGAGTAGCATGCCCAAGAGCCAGGCACCGGAAGAGCAGTATGCCGTTTCCTCCTGCACCAGAGGAAATGGTTAGGGAGAAGGCTCAGGGCTTAGGTGGGGTCAGGTCACAAGGGATTCTAAGTATGGAGTGTGGGAATTTCTCACTATCTGCTGTAGATAACTGAGAACCTAGGAAGTATGTTAAGTAGGATAGTGCCAAAGTACTCAGACTGCAGTAACAGTTAACATTTGTTGGGCGTTCTATACCAGAACTGTGCTAATGCTTTGCATGAATATATGCATATGCGAATGAGTACCAAGTAGCTGGATAGCAATGGAAATCAGGTAGGAAGAGGAAAAGCAGAGAGAACGAACATGAATCTCAGAAGAACCACCCCTAAGGGATGGAGGTGTAGAGTGCCACGCATATTTAGGGGCATGAAGAGGATTAGGAAAACAGGCTGATTGGAAAAGGCAGCGTGCTTGACATTGAAGCCAAATAGGAAGTAAACAATATCAAGGAGGGGATAGAGAAGAATCAGATGTTGTAAAGGCAAACAGGAGTGAAACGAGAAAAAGGTGGGTGGAGATTCGTCAAGAAGGAGACTACAGCTGGCTTACAAGAGAACGCTGTTAGCAGAAAGTTTGTAGACAGGCTGGATTATGAAGAGGTTGAAGGGTGACCAGAAGTGAGAAAATGGAGGTCACCACACCGCACTGCTGGAGACCTGCGTTCTTCTGAAGGAGAACAGGGACCTGCTTCTGGCTGGATTTATTTAGTCTGTAGTTCAGCAGCTTTAGTTACTTTCCTGACTCATCAGGTAAATTCCTCACCCCAAATATCTGGTCACTTGAAGCAGTTCTAAGGATTAAATTGTGCAAATAGTCTGCATGACTAAATTAAAGGTCCATTCATGGGAGTATCAGTTAGTAATGGCAGTTATATTCCTACATTATTAGAAAATGGGACAACGAATTTCCATGCTTAAAAATTTAATCAGAGTAACTTCTAGAGGAAGGGAAAAGCTCGTTTCTGGATAAGAATTGCACCTAACATTTTCTCTATAAGCCTTCTTTCCAGTGCAGCCATTTCCACACATGCCCTCATTTCCAACTTTCTGCTGCATAAGCAATCAGTATTCTTCTAAGGCTAATGGGATACACAAGGGCAATTAATAGGTCTGCCAGCATCAATACTGTCCTCTGCATCTTGTTAGAGCTCAAAATATTAAAGAGCATTTCTTCTAGATCTCTCATTAGATTGATTTTACAGATGAGTAAACCAAACCATCGAAAAGCAAGACTGTGAAAGCGAGAAGTCACTGTGGTCCTCTCTCCCACCACTGCCAGGCTGTTTGTGCCCATTAGTTTTATAATAAAGCTGTTGTCCAGACAAAGGCTCGCTCTCTTGTGGCACTGACTCTTACATGCCAACAGATTTTAAATGTCAGCAGTTGAAAACGTTATGAATTTTTTTTTCAAAACTGGGTTTGTAACTACTACCCTAGATGGGTCTGGAGAGCTATAGCTGCATGTGGAATAGGAGAGGGCCCACTCTGCTCCAAACCTAGCCTGCTTCAGACACAGGAAGGTGTAAGGAATGGTGTGGTTATTTCTCTCTTGTACCTTTGGATCTCAGTAATTTAATGAAATTTTCTTAAACAGTATTTTAACAGTGTTTATCTTGTAGAAACATTTCTTGTTCTTTTTTTTTTTCTACTTTACAAGTTTAACTTCTTACTTTGATCATGACATGCTACTAACATACCCAAAAGATACTTTTCAGATCAACTATAAATAGAGCTCTTATATATAAGCAAAGCTATATAACAGTGGAAAAGTGATAATGTACATTAGCACGTAAAATGTACCATAGCAATGGGGAGGGAAATTTCAATGAAATGCATACTCATAAGCATGATCTTTCTTGCATCTTTTGTTGAAATGGGTGACATCTCTGAGCACTGTGTCTCCACTTCAGCGTCTAGTAGGCCCTCGTCACTGTGACCTCCAGCAAGTCCTTTGTGAACACTCTCCATCCGAATACAGAAATAACAATTCGTGTTGCGCTTGTTGTATTATTTTTAAGTTTTGCTTTGTAAAGGGTATATTTTCAACATGTTAGTAACAGTCAAACCATCCAGTGTCAACAGGAGGTGCCAAAAAAATGAGTGGGTATAATTTCATTCTTCCCCTTTTTTGTCAGCATTTACAAATATAGCTATTGGCTGGTTATCATGGTGAAGCTATGAGTCAGTCCTCCTCAAAGTAATATAAGGATGGATATATATATATATATATATATATATATATATATATATATATATATATGCTCTGTGCTGGGGATTAAACCCAGGGCTTTGTGCATACTAGACAAGTGCCAGCCCAATGTATACTTCTTAATATGGATATGATCTAGAAACTATAAATCTGCTATAATACTGCTAATGTTTGGATGTTAACAGTACATTTATTTTCCTTTACTTGTGCTATGACAGGTTTTACATTTTCTATTGCCTACTACTGTAATTTAATGCTATAAAAATTCTTTCTGGGCCAGCCAAATAGCTCAGTGGATTAAAGCACTTGCAAGCAGGCACAGGGGCTAGGGGTTCAATCCCCAGCATGCTGTGCCAGCCCTGCCACTGGGGCGCACTGAGATGGCAATAGAGACTGGGCATGGTGGCACATGCCTGTAATCCAAGCTCTTGGGAGGCTATAAACAGGTGGATCACTATGAGTCTGATCTAGTGGTGAGAATCTGAACATCCTGCAGACCCTGCTCAAGAATACTAAAAAGAAAAACACAAACAAACAAAAAAACTCACTCTTGCTAGGAAATACATGTGGCAAATGGTGATCATCAAAGGGAAAGACATGGGGCAAGAGCCCAGTGACACTGTTTGCAAATGTGTGTACAATGTTTGTGTACACTCATGAAGGAAAATGTGTGACATGTATGCTGATGAAATGCAAGGTCTGAGAGCAATGCTGCATCCTTCTTGAGGTTTAGGATCATTTCTTGTTCATTATTGCATGCCTGCTACTTAACACTGTACCTGGGACATATCAAATTTTAAGTTTCATGAAAGTGGGAGGGTTACTAGTGTTTCACATTCTACTGGCAAAGCCAAGATTCCACCTAAAAAGGAGACTGTTGGTTCATCTACAGCAATCTGTTGGCTTCTACACACACAGCACACACTAAGAGTTACAAGAAAGGCAAGGCAATTGAAAACTCAGAACTTGGACTCGAGGAGCTTCCAGTCTAGTTGGGGAGACAAGATATGTGCAAGACTTAACTCCTAATTCTAGATAGAGTACAGTGGCATGAGAAATGTACAGGAGTGCAGGCTGCTATGGCCTGGGATCCTTAAGGAAAGCTATGTGAATAAGGCAGATATTGTATAGAACCCTTAAGAATAAAAGATGAGAGAAGGAATAATCCAAAAAGAGTGGGGAGAGAAATGAAAGGGCAATCACAGAAACAGGAACAGATGGCTTGAGGCTTAAAATTTAGGAGGAGGTCATTAGACTGAGAAAAAGAAAAATGGTGGAAGAAACAAAGATAGCAATGAAATAGACAAGCGTGTACATTCTGCATAATGGTCACTTAATCTCTAAAATCTCTTCTGCAAAAGAAAAAGTAATGTTGAAACTTAGCTCCCTTGTATATGCTGCAAACTTGGGCAAGAGCAGAGAGGTGCATGTGAGAGGCCCACTGCAGCACCCCAGGGCTGGCTAGCAGCAGGAAGATGTGCCTCAGCAGGAGGAGGAAGGGGATGTCCTGTGATTCAGAAGCGGAGGGTCAGGCAGAGTGAGATACGGGGAAGACTAGAGACACAGGTCGCTGTTTTGTACAGGCCTTGACTTCTACATGGACATGACCTTGCCAAAGTCTCAGACTACCAGAGCTACTTTTATAGCTATTCTTTGTACCAATTACCATATATTTAATATTTTTAAGGACTTAAAAAGGCCTAATCTATGTGCACAGCTATTCTACAAACAAATATGAAATTTGTAAAGAAAATGCTCAGAAATTTGAGTTGAAGATATAAGAAATTATTTTGCACATCTATAAAACCAAGGTTAAGTATTAAGAACCTCAAGGAATAGCAGTAATTAGGTACTTAGAAGCAAGTGAGTGTGAAGCAGAGTTGTTTTTCAATGATGTTTAGGAAGTAATGTAAGTAATTTACATAAAAGTTAGTCACAGCCACATAGATAAATCATTCATATATTGTGTTTATGTATGACCATAAGTAGGGCTGATCTAGTAAAACATTTTCTAATGCATTAAAAAATACTTTTTACTCTGAAAGTTACTTACATGAACCCTTTAAACTCAAATTCATTAATGGAAGATGGATTAATGAAAAATTAAGTCCTGAGAATGCTTCCTAAATCAAGCATCTCTTTGTACACATGTGCCATGATGCTTCACATAACATTAATTATACCCTCTTGATGTCTACTGTCTTGTTCTAAAAGGCTAATAGAACCTGCACTACATCATAGTTAATAGGACTGTGGTGCTTGTTGCTTAGGCAACAGGATGAATAAATGCAGGTCAGAATGTGCTTCAAGAAAAACAAAAGCTAGAATATGATATCAAGTGGAAACTAAGCAGGCCTAACATATTTTATCACATTAATGAAGTCTGTTTCTTAAAGTGGGCCAATCATATTAGTGTACTTTAAGTTTATAAGTTTATGAGGAAATTAGATTATGGAAATCAATAAATAATTTTATAAAGGTAAAAATTAATTTCTTACACCAGTGGCAAATAAATGGAGTATAACAGCATGTAAAGCACTAATTGCTGACATGATTTTATGATAAGCTTCATTTTCATAATTAATTCATTCTATATAATCAAAGATTTAGACAAATCTGTACCATGAAGAAAATATATGATTTGCTAATCTGAATTAACAATCTATACTTATTTTATATAATGCATGTAAAATAATCTATATAATACTTGGAATTAAACAAGTAAAGAAATCTACTAGTAAACCTTGGTTTTATCACCAATGTCCCAGAGTTTGGAGTTTCAGACAGAACTTGTACAGTAGCCATAATTCACTTGGGAATATTTTTTATAACCTCTCCCTAAACTCCTATTTAACATTTGTTTAATTAACCTTTTATCTAGAGGCTTTTGAAAGTATTATATTTGTTCATGAGTGTTTACCATTCAGAGGAAAATTAAACTGAATGAAAGCCTTTCTGTGTGACCAAACAACCCAGGAAATCCAGCCCTAACTTTTCCTAGACCAGAATAAATTTGAACAAGGGGTGGAAGGGTAGGAATAAGAAAAGCCCATTTCAAGTAGAGAGAAGGAGAAAAAATAAAGATGTTGAAATCTGCAGTGAACGCACATGATGATAAAATGACTTAGTTCCTCTAATTCTTAGTGCCATCTGTTTAGGGCCCTGAGCCTGCTTCAAATCTGTTCTCCATGTTCTAAGACTTTCTCAGAAATTGAAGAACTTTCACTTTTTCCCTATTTCAATACCCACATTATCTTGTCTGTCTAACCAGTGATAGTGCTTGATAAACACCAGAAAAACAACAGCGTATCTCATTATTTTAAAAATAATGCTCATGAAAGGTTATCAATACACTTATTTCAAGCTCACAGGGCTACTACATTTATATATGTATTTTAAAGCTTGTAAGCACATACATTCTGGAGGAAGAAACAGAAGTTTCATAATTTAAATGATCTTCAAATCTTTAATAGTCAAGTCAAGGTTGGAGAAAAATCACTTTAAATGGAAATAAAAAGATCTGACTAGCCCTAAGTATCACTCTAATTGGTTTTGGTATTAGCAAGCTTCAGGTGTCACCCCTGCATTTTATCTACGAACAGCTATTAATTATTCCTACTAACAATTTGTCTGCTGCATGCCTATGTTATGTAGCTCTCTCAATTTAGGGGTCAATGATAAGTGTGACGGGACCTAGGAAAAGTGACACGGCTGTGACGTAGCCTACCAAGGGAAGCACTGGGGGAGTCATGGAAATGATTAAAAAGCTACATTGTCGCCTACACACCCCCATCCCTCACCCATATACATCACCGGAAGAAGTTTGCACACACTAGGTTTAGATTCCATGTAGACCAGGATTCAGAACTGCAGGAATATACTTAGTACATAACACCTCTTTCTAAATACTGACAGCTCACTGACCGAAGTGTTTGTCTTCCACTTAAAGTAAAAAACAATACTTTACAGCTCTTCAGTCTGCATGTGTAAGTAAGTGAATGCTCTCCATAATGACCGTCTGAAACAGTTCGCTAATGAACTGGAGGTCGTTCACATGATTTAAACTGCTTATTGAACAATTATCGAGGAAAAATGATCTTCACAGCAGCAACACAACAAATTGTCTAATTAATCAAATGTTGATGCTCAAGTGAAATAATATGTTTTAGGAATTAATTGAGAATTGGCTGAAGAGTGATATAATCTGAGTAGTCTATGATACATTTTTAAAAACACACACAAAGAATGACAGGGAGAATGTAAATGTTAATCTTCTTTCACTGCCTATAAATAGTACTCTCCTGCTTCATTCACATCACACACATGTATATGGACGCATGCCAATCTCATTTTTCAGTAAGGGTCTACATGGACACAGTAAGTTCCAACCTGAGGGCATCCAATTTTCTGATGCAGTTACACACATGAAAACTGATCGGTTTCGGTGCAAAACAGGCTGCCTCTGAGCCATGGAAGACACGTAAGAAGCAAAGACAGACAAAAGGCAGCTCCGTGGACACAGAGAGCATCTTACCATGAACTGCACATTGTCAAATCCATTAGCCATCAGGTGGTTCTCGTACTGAGGTAGCCCAATACTTTCCAACCATTGTCCCACTGTTTGGACGGGGCATCTGGGTCCTGTAAGAGGATGAAGAGGGAAGCGTTTAAGCAGGGAGTAGCCGTCCACAGGGTAATAGCGGTAGTCCTGGGCTGAGAGGTGGCATTGCCACATCATGCTCCTGGGAAAGTTGCTATCAAAGGAGCCCGCCAGCTTGACAGATTAACGTTCTCAGCGAGAGAGCAAAGTCAGAAGTAAAACATAGTTTGCCAGGCAGGCTGTGGAGTCTGACTTGATCCTAGCTCCACATTTCTTACATATTAATCTTTACTACCGACCAGTACGTCATACAGCCCCCAAAACCAGGCAGCAGAAGAAGGCATATCAAGCTGTCAGCTAGGGCTGGTCTGCGCTCGCTCGCTCGGTGTGATTGCTGGAGTACTCCACAATGAGCGATGCACGGCCGGCAGCCAGAATTCTCTTTATCAAGTACTCCTACACTCATCAGTATGCAGCTCCATGCTCCCTGCTCCCCTCGCTCGCTCCCCTTCATTACCCAGCCCAGGCTACACCTCGCATTTTCAATAATAGCCATCAGATAAGGCAGATTTTTTTTGTCTGCAAGCTGTAAGCCTGCTGCTGCTGCTCCCTCCTACACACCCATCCACGCGTCAATCTTGAATGATGAGAGCAGTCAAAACAAATGCAGAAAATAGCAAGACTCAAAAGCAAACCGAAGTGCTTAAATATGAATTGAATCTTCATCCTGGTTCTACATTACCGGGCTATTTGTTGTGGAATTTTACCTTTCAGAAGACACCAGGAAATGCAAGGCTTAAACTGTAGCTTATGACTGAGCTCACTCTGGGTCTCCTTTCCCTTTCTCTTTCTTTTCCTTTCTGCTTCTTTTGAAAATGAGGCACAGACAAGCTTTCGGAATCTAAAGCTTTACGGTGTTTAGAGAATAATTATTCTCCTTCTTAACCATGCTATATTCTAAAGAACCTGTCAGATGTTTTTCTTTCCTTTTTGAATTACTGCAACATACAGAAACTGCATCGTAATTTTGAAGTCAGGATAATTTGTTACTCATTTGCAAGGGTTCTTCGAAACAAAAATAATATTAGGCATGAGAAATCCTTTATCTGCCTGGTATTTATAACCCTATCTACCAGAGTTACCATTATAAAATATCTATCAAGGTAACCTTAACTGAGTAGACTTTTTTCTTAAATACAGAAGAGGAGCCCTATCCTCTAAAAATAACTCAAGAATAACAGATGTAAATGTTTGAGTTTTACTGAATGGAAGACATACTAATTTATTTAATAATTAGGAGAAAGCAGAGATTAATAATAGAACCCACAGGACTATATCATCATCAGAATAGGCTCTGAAAACTAGCAAAGAACTCGAAGAAAGGTAAATCTAACCTCTTTCCAAAGGTAGGAATCCCGTGGGACAGTGCTCCTGGAAGAACATCACGCAGCCTCTACTTGAATACTGCCTGTGATGGGCTCCTCATCACTCGTTAGAAAGCCTCTCTTTATCAGAAAAATATTTTACTTCCTATATTCCTGCTGTCTAGTTCCAGCCTTGCCTGTGGAGTCATGCAGATTAGGAGTAGTGTCTCTTCCACATAAAGTCCTTGAAAACTTAAAGATAATCTCTTACCCCCTCCCCCAAACAGCTCCTGGCACATAGTAAGTGCTCAAGAAATATTTACTGAATAAATGAAATCTCACTTTTCTTCTGCCCCTAATTCTTCTCTTTCTAATCCCTTTCCCCATTTGAGACCATATTAATCAGGTTAGCACAGACATTGTATTGCCCCTCAAGCCCTCCTGTACCTCTCTTTCACTGCTGACATCAATTCCCCAGTGTCAGTCGGCCTTGTCACCATGCCTGCCATCTGTCCTCTTTATTCTGTCTCCTATTTTATGTTTATGGAATTGCCTTCTACTTTGATTTTGCTCTCTTTTTTAGTTTTTAACTTTGCCCCAAGTCTCTTAATTCTTTATCTAAAAAAAATTACTACCCTACTGCAACAATGACTTCTATATTGGCCTTCCTATTTCTAATATTATTTTAAAAAATCAATACATGATATAATAATTCTCTAAGACACAGTTTTATGAGTATATTCTGTTTCAGATACCCTTCTGTGGTTTAACTTTTTATTGGTGTCAAAATAAACTTCCTACATTCTCTGGTGACATTTGGGGACATCCTGGTGACTCTGTGTCACCTAAATGTATTCCTCCTATCCAGACATCTCTTCCACAACTTTCTAGCAAAGGAGCATACTCTTGGTCTTAAAAACTTCCTTTCTGAAACCTCTTCTCTTCTTGCTATTGAATGCCATTTTATATGTTTTTCTATAACAAATATTTTCTACCCTGCCTGATATTTATTTGTATATAACTCATGTCTTTTTTCACATTTTTATTGAGAAACAAATAATAATGAGACATTTTCAAATCAAATTAGTAGGACAGTTTCAATAATTAATACATTGCATATTGTTTTCTTAGTGGTTAATTGCTATACAAGATGAAGCCATGATATTCTATTTACAAACACTATTAGAACTGACCCCTCTATTCATTGAATTAAGAGAATGTAGCTATATATCTATCTTAACCATTTTGCATATACAGATACAAAATGGTCATTCATTTGTATCCCTTTTTTGTTTAGTTTTGTCAATTATATATTACAGGTGAGTTCAGCAAAATGCTTCCAAATAGTCCAGTAGTCCATAATAGTATTGGGTTTTCTGTATGCCTGGCAATGTCAGAAGTTGTTGACTTGACTCTTTTACAACTCAGCATAATAATATGGTTTTACTTCGTTTTTATACTTTCTGCTGGATGGTTAAGACCAAGATAAAGCTAGATCTATGTAACAAGAAATATAGCTTTTGTATCTGATTAAGGTCAGTCAAATCCCCTCAGGATTTATCTTGAGACCCTATACCGCAGTTTGTAGATCCTTTGTCAGTGTCAGCCATGTGGATGAGTCACGGCCATTGCTTGACCAATTTGCTTTCTGCGAAAGCCTGAGAGAATGTTTTCTCTCCAAGTGACTCTCCTTAGGCACACTCTACATTCTAGATCACTTTTCTCTTTGGCCCCATAATCCCCTTGATCAGAAAATTTGGGACACAACTGAGTTGTACAACTCATGTCTTGAAAGCAAGGAATATGTCTTGCTGACATTGCAAAGTAAGGCTTCAGCTTGCCCCTGATGAACAACATAATGTAATTTGCAACTCAAACTACATACTGTCTCTTATTTTCAGATTCAACTGTTTTTAACCTCACTTGAGATCTGAATGCTTCATTAAAGAAAAACAGGTATCTTTGGCTTTTAAATAGAATTTTTAGGTCTGGGGTTTTGTTCATGATCTGCATTCTCATTCTGAGTAAGCATCCATGGAGGATTGCATTGTACTCAATTAGAATTTATTCTTGATTAGGTCTACATTTTTATTTTAACATGCTGGGGATAAAACCTAGGCCTACATGCCTGCCAAGTTCTACCACTGGGTTAAACTTCCAGCCTTGTTCTAGATCTTTTTAGAAGAGCAAAGAATTTGTAAAAGTGAATGAATCACTTTTAGTATGTTCTACTTGCTCAGCATTACCTGCATGAGAAGCTGAAAATAAGATACTATTTGTCCCTGCCTAGCTCTAAAGCTGTTACAGTGTGAAGCTAAAGGTGAGTCTCAATTATAGCTTTTCCTTGAATCACATCCACAATGCTCCTCCTGATCATTTTAAGGAATGAGTAGGTGAATAAGCAACAAAAAAACTGAGCATATATGATAATAATATTTTGGCTTAGCGAGGCATAAACTAACTGGCCAGCTCCTTTCAAAATGTAAATCAGGGACTAAGTACCTAGTGGAGAAACCTACAACTCTTAAGTATTAAATCATCCTCGTTAAGGGAGTGCCTGAATGACATTAGAAATGGCTTCCCTGATAGTTTGACTTCTTAATAAATAGGAAGGGGGTAGCATTTCCAAGTTCAAACTACTGTAATAAAGCATAGCTCAGGGAGGTTATTGGTTATTAAGGACACTGAAATCTTTTTTTAGACCATGATTTTCATTCTTTTAACTATTTTAATCCCTCAGTTCCTATTTTGTATGTTGGCACAAGGCTGTTACACAGGTGAAGTGAGTTGGGAGAGGGTGAGGCGGAAGGAAGTGGTCCAGGAAGAGGAAAAAACCCCAGAGATCCTGAGTCCTGTTCCTGGTTAATGATTTTGATATAAAGTATTACCTCATGAGTCAGACTTCACTTTGGATTACACCCAAAGATCACTCTATTGGTAGTATTCGAACATATTTTTCACTTATCATACTTTCTTGGAGTCTTAAAATTCTTCAAAGGTAACAACCCATGATTGGGAAGGTGCCTTCCTTCAACTAGAATTTTAAGGTCAAAAATAGGATAAGAGGAGGAAGAGACTGGTGGTTATTATGGACTATGATGTCCTACATATTGTGGTATAGATTATTATTCTCTCTTATGGTAAGGAAACAAAAGCTTAAAGAATGACATGAAACTAGGAATTATCTTTGGCACCATCCTCTAAAAATCCTAATTCAGGAGTTTCTCTCCAAGATGGCAGCATAAAGATTCCAGAGAACCAACTCGAGGCCACAAACATAACTGCCAAAAATCAAACAAAACAAAAGCATCCCAAAGCTTGAACACTCAAAGCAATAATAAAGGAAACCAAGCAAAGTTCTGCAAGGTGTCTCAAGGCCCCAGCATGAATGAAGAAATATTTATTCAGAAAATCTACTAATACCTTGTAAGAATGGAAAGAGTCTGTGGCTCTTGCATACCCAGGAGTGAAGGCTCCTCCCTGCTCAGGCCCAATCTGCTGATCAGAATGGGTAGGCTAGCCTCCCACCCCCTTCTCACTTGAACTGCAGATTTAGCTGTTGGTGAGGGAAGGTGAGAGGTTGGGAGCTTCCTTCATTTCCCCGACCACTGTCTCCCTAACCCCCTTTCATGAGGCCAAGAGTCCATCCCAGTTTGGGGATCTAGTACACTGCCACTAAGGGCAGAAGGCCCATGCTGGGGAGGCAAGGACACCAGAGGCTGGTGTCATTGCTTACAGCCTGGAACAGCATAACAGCTCAGTGGCTTCACCTACTGGGAATGTCAGTTGCCACTACAGGATTCTGTAAGCTGGTAATTCATGGAGCCAGAAAGTACAGCTGGAATTCTACATTTTAACATTAAAAATAACAGATAGTAATCTGTGATGTAGATATGCCACAGTTGATTCAGGTCTTCACCTATATCTCTAGGTTTAACCCTTTATTTTCTTTAATTTTTAAAATTTTCAGATAACTGTGGAATCACATGCAATTATAGGAAATGAGACAGACAGAAAGACACACATGCACACACACACAAAGAGAGAGAGAGAGAGAGAGAGAGAGAGAGAGAGAGACTCTGTATGAAATGCCACCCATTCTTCCACGGTGACTCATCTCCTGTCACTACAGTACAACACTACCCCACAAGGGCACAGATGAAGTCCATCATCTCTCTTAGATTTCACCTGCTTTACATTTACTCATCTTTGCATGTGTTTAGTATGAGGTGACTTTATCACATGTAAAATCCTTACCATAATGAGAGTACAATTACATAACAAGAAGCCTTTCTACAGCCATGGCTATCACCTTCCTCCTATTCCACAACACCTGGCAACTACTGATCTGTTTTTTATTTATGTACTTTTATGAATGGAATTATATGAGTGTATCCTTAAGGAATGGACTTCTTTTATTCAGCGTAATTCCCCTGAACTCCACACAAATTTTTCCTTGTGTCAGTAGCTCATTTTTGTATCGC
The DNA here is from genome assembly GCA_004027165.1 of Ctenomys sociabilis. NCBI lineage: Eukaryota > Metazoa > Chordata > Mammalia > Rodentia > Ctenomyidae > Ctenomys > Ctenomys sociabilis. The sequence goes on along the minus strand of PVKA01009516.1, from coordinate 3,331 downwards.
TCAGTAGTGTTCCATGGTATGGATATGCTATAGTTTGTGTAATCATTCAGTTGTTCTTTTCTGAAGAGGTTGTACTACTTTACATTTCCATTAGCAATCTAAGATCCTCTGTAATCAACTCTGCATCCACACTCACTGGTCTAGTTAAATTACACTGTCAACATATTGTCTCTCTTTATTCTCCCTTCCCTACAACATATGTAATATATGGGCTTTTCTTTTTATTTTCTCACTAGCTTTATTCTGATCCAGTTATTGGCTGTGCACAATGGCAGTATCACAATCAATGAGGTTTATCTGAGGAGTGAGTATTGCTAACTGATCTAGTTCTTAATATTTTCTGGGAATCACTAAATAAATTTTGTTACACTCTACTATTAGAATTTCAATATAGTATTTTCTGTCTACCTAATAAGTCATTCATTACATATGTTACATACTTCTAGTTGGTTTATCCATTTCAATTTGAGTCTAATTATTATAAAGATTCACATATCATATGCTCATAACCATCTTTATTTTGAGATCTTTATTTTTATTTTACTTTGGTTAAAATATTTTCTCATACATTCAGGAAGTGTTTTGAAGTGAATGACAACAAGATAAACTCAAGGCTTTTGTAGAGTAATGGATACAGCTAGAGACCATACTCATGAATGAAGTCAATCAGACCCTCATGTGTAAACATCATATTGTCTTGCTAGTGTAAGAGCCTGAAAGAGTAAACAAAATCTGAGTGATACAATAGATACTGTGAAAGGAAAAGAATCTGTTCAAATGAAAAGAAGAAAGAGTTTGAGGAAAAGGACAAAGGAAAGAAAGAAGAAAAGAAAAAAAAGATATAATTATGTATATATACAAGATAGCTTGGATAATTGTACTGTTGATTTCTGCTGGTCTAATTGAAAGGAACAATTAATGCTTATTTTTTTCTCCTTTTTAATTTGTTATAACTTGTTTTTTAAAACCATTTCTACATGCTTATCTCTGGTAATCTAAACAACTAATTTGAAAACATTCTGCAATATAACAACCATTGTTGAATTCCTATTATTTTGTCTAGTGAAAGTCTGTAGCATTTCCAATCTTTTATTTTTTAGTACTTTTTATTCTTAAAAAATAGTGAATAAAATAGTGTACCAAAACCTGTGAGGTACACGAAAACAGAAATTTATAGCACAAAATGCTTACATGAGAAATTGAGAGAATTTCAAGTCAATAGACTATGCATGCATCCTTAAGATGTAAGAAAAAGAATAAAAACCAAAAGTAAGCAGATGTAGGAAATAAAGATTATGAAATAAATTAAATATAAAACAGGAATCAATAGAGGAAAATCAGTGAGGCCAAAGCTGCTCTTTGAGACGATCAGTAAAATTGTATAGCTTTAGACCAGTAAATCAACAACTCAGATGAAAGACACAAACTACCAATGTTCACCATTGAAACAGTTCATAACTGAAAAATCCTCTGTTAAAGCACTTTACTTGAGGTTGAAACACTTCCACAAAGACAACTTGAGGCCTCAGTGGCTTATGTGGTGAATTCTACCAAATATATAAGGAAGAAATAATGCCAGCTGTGCAGAAAGTTTTCCAGAAAAGTGTGTGTGTGTGTGTGTGTGTGTATGTGTGTGTGTTACTGGGGAACAAAAACCAGAACCTTGTGCATGCAAGGCAAGAAAACTACCACTGAGCCACACCCCCAGCCACTCTTCCACAAAATTTAAGAGATTATTTGCCTATTTTTCTACTAAGTCAATATTAGCACTAAAGACAGATATAGGCATTAGGAAAAAAAAAGCCATATGTACCAGTTTCTATTGCACATATTTGCAAAGATCTGTGACCAAATTTTGTCAGTCTCTAGTAACATATATAGTCAAGATAATTCAGTATGATCAATATTTGCTAGAGGTTCTAACAGTGCAAATATTCATGTATGATAAATAAATTGTGTCTAGACTCGATTTCCAATTGTAGAATCTTATGAAATTTATGTAAAATAGGATTAATAAGTGATAATAGTAAGATGGTAGATATAGGTTTAATATTCAAAAGCAATTGCATCTTTTGTACTAACCAAATGTAATATTACATACTGAAATAAAAATCAACATGATACATTATAATACCCTAAACTAAAAAATTCTAAGGAAGAAATACATCCAAATTTTGACAGACTTTACAATTAAAATTAAAAAACAGCACTGAGAGACATCACATAGAGTCCAAACCAATTGGAAAGATAAACTGTGTTCGTGGATTGAAATAGTCAACATTAGTAACATGCCAGTTCTTCCCAAATGCATCTATAGATTAAATGTGATGCCAATCAAAATTCCAGCCAATGCATTTCATTGTGATTAGCAAATGTCAGTTCCATATGCAGTGAAACATACAAAATATAACCTACCCTAAACGTAATGCTTATGTTAAAGTTACGGTCATCTAGAAAATTAGAGTGTTGAGGCCAACATGGACAAGCAGATTAAGAGAAAAGAAGGAAGGATTCATGAGTTGGCTACTCCACAGATGATCAATTAATTTTTGACAAGGGAAAAGGTAATCCATGGAGAAAAGAAACTTTTCAGTGAATATGCTGGAAGAAACTCATGTGGAAAATGTTTTGATTCATAACTTGCTTCACATATAAAAATGAGATCAAAATGCACCATTAGTCTAAATATAAAACCCAAAATGTTAAAACTTCAGAAATAAAAATTAGAGGAAACAATCAAGGAAAATCTTAAACTTGGATTGGGTAACAGAAGCATAATTATAAAAGGAAATTTGATAATTAAACTTCATCAAAATTTTAAAATTCTGCAGCTGGGATGTAATTGAATGGTGGTGCACCTGCTTAAAGTTCTCAAGAACCTGGGATCAACTTCCAGAACTACAAAAAAAGAAAACAATTTTGAATTCTGCTCTTTTAAAAGCATGGTAGGAGAATGAAAAATCAAACCATTAGCAGCGAACATTTATATCTGATAGCAAACTTGCCTCTGGAATATACAAAGAATCCCCAAAACTCAGTCATAAAAACACAAATGAATCAATTTAAATGAGTACATTCTGGATGAGTCCATTGTACAGTCTTAGAGAGTGCGGTCTTGTCTCTGTGACACAGAGCAAACTGCTGGAGAAAGAGGCAGGGAAGGAATACCAAGGGGCATGGAGAAATTTGGGGATGCATGTGCTCCTTTTCTTAATTGCAGCAATAAATTCACAGGTATATGAATTTGTCAAACACCAACCAAAGTGCACCCTTGCAAAATATACACCTCACTGTAGTTTGATTGCACACCAATAAACTTGGTTTGAAAAGC
>PVKA01009515.1:0-68001 GCA_004027165.1 Ctenomys sociabilis | reverse complement strand
AAAAAAAAAAAAAATATATATATATATATATATATATATATATATATATTTACTCACGCAGTTCCTCATGCACGCTAAGTAACTGCATTCCTGGGAGCCAAACTCCAGGCCCCAAATGAGGTTTTAAAGACAGCAACTCTAGGTTTCAGACCACCTCTTCCTGGCACCCTTGGCAGAGCCCTAAGACCTTTGTGATGAAGAACCAAAAAGGTGCCAAGATGCGCAAGCTAACCTGTGGCCGGCCAGGCCCACCTCCAGCTCCAGGGCCCTGAGGATGCGAATTAGGAAGGAGGTAGTAAAAATCCAGAGAAATCCAAAACCCCACGAGCCACCATTGCAGCCTCCTTTCCCCTCTCCTTCTGAAGTCAGCTGAGAGGGTCTGGGAGACCATGAAGCTCCGTTGTATGGGCATGTACTGGGCCAGGCCTGGGAAGCATCTGCTCAGCGCCATGGTATGAGCAGGCACTGAGACCTCACAGCAGAAGCAGGATGACCCAAGCTGGGCTGCAGTCTGCCCATATTCATATTCATGATGGGGTACCCTCCCCAGGACCCAGACAGCCAGAACCAGAGAGCAGGGCTCCCACCAAACTACAAAAAATTTATTTAAGTCACTAAAAGGCTGAGGCCAGGGGAGGAGATACTAGGGCATGCTGGGAACTAGCTCTGAAGTCCTGCAGCCCATGACTGCCCTGGCACAGTGGCTCAGCACCTGCAACCCACTTGGGCAGATGCAGCAGAGCCTGGAGCAGAAGGGATCAGCCATCCCTGCCCCACCAAGGGCTCTGGAAGCAGGGCCCAAGCCTATCAAGTGGTGCTCTCATCCCCATCCCCTCCACCCCCAGCATCTAGAAAGCCTCTCCCTCAGAGACAAGATGGCTCTTTCCTCCCATTCTGAACCTACACCCTTCCCTAAGTCACACACAGTCACAGATACAGTGTCACAAGAGCTCAGGATTAGTGACATCAGCACATGCCATTCCAAGAAATGTCTTAATTTTCTTTTTTTTTGTGGAACCAGGGATCGAACTCAGGCCCTTGTGTTTGCCAAGCAAGTGCTTATTCTACTGAACCATCTCCCTGGCTGGCCTGAATTTTTAACGCAGGATGTGGCAAGAGCCACAGAGACAGATTACACTGAGGAAAGAGAGGGAAGCAAAAGAGGGGAGGGACCAGATGGGCAAGGAAATGGGTAGTGGAGTTCCTGTGACACATGTGGATACCAAGCATCCACAAGGAAGTTCCTTGCCAGAAGGAATTTCTCTGGAAAGAGAAGCCCAGATGGAAGCAGCACTCCACCCCAGACTACCCAAGTTAGAACCCAACATAGCACAAGGCTGGCCCCCAACATGGCCAGGATAGCCATGCTGGCCACCACAACTCCAAGCACTTGGTACTCAAACCAGAGATAAGCTAAAATCCTCTTCTGACCCACTGCTGGCTAATTCTGCTCTGCAGGAGGAGAGAGGGTTAAAAGACCCAGCAAAAAGAAACACATGGACCATGAGTTCATCTTCAAATGAGGCTTTCCACTCAGGTCACTCACTGCGCCTGTGACTGAGGATCCAGCAAACCAGGCATTGCCCTATGTCACTGGGTCATGGCTCAGAAGGAATCACCAGCAATGTCCAAAGAAGAGGTCAAAATGTCAAGCTCCTTCCCTGGCTGGTGACAAGAATCATTTGGAAGAGGCTATCTAGGGCTGAGGATATAGCTCAGTGGTAAGTGCTAGGTCATGGATTCAATTCCCAGTACAAAATAAAAACGAAGGGGTTGGGGAGATGGCTCAGTGGAATAAGTGCTTCCCTGGCAAGTGCAAGGGCCTGAGTTCAATCCCCAATTCTGAAAAAAAAAAAGGAAGGAGGAAGAGGATAAGAAGAAGGAAGAGGAAGAAGAAGGAGGAGGAGTAGCAGTAGCAGCAGCATGAGTGTCTGTGACAATACAGTCCTTGTCAGTCCAGCAAGAGGACCACCTCCCTCCACACAACTGCTGTGGGGGAGGCAGGCCCTCCTCCTTCATGCCCCTGAAGCTCTAGGTGCAGACTGATAAGCTAGAGACCCCGTCCCCGGCCACAAGGCCATCAGCCCTGTGGGTCATTCAACAGACTGGGTCATTCACAGGGCCCTCCCCCAGCCAGGGTGACCCAAGCTGTTCTAGGCACCTGACCCAAAAGAAAAATCCAGAAAAGCTCTTTTCTCTGAAATGGGACTGTAAAACAAGAAGCAATGGCCATTTCTTGGAGAAACAGATGGGAGAGAAAGATAACATCCTTTATAAGTACTGTATGTTCTACTAGAAGTGTAGGAGCTAGCTAACAGCCGGCAGGGGGTGGCAACCCAATCAAGAGTCTCTGTGCATCCTTCCTTGGAGGTAAGCACACAGCGCCCCAGACCATGCTAGTCCTTGGCTGCAGTGATTGGCCCACTCCTGGGCAGGTGTTTCCACCAGAGCCAATCAGCTGGCCCTCCACAGGCATGGACTGTACAGTGGCAGAGCTTCTGGTTAGGGAGCACTAAGAACTAGAGAGGACCATTTTGCTCTGAGTGAGGACACCCTGCCTGAGAAGGCTGCCCCATGAGAATGAGCACAGCCAGGAGATGGCTGCAGCCACATATTTCACCTTCATCTCTGTCTTCAGACTTCCTGGTGACTCAAACCCACACAATCCCTCCTCTCATTAGTAATCTTGAATTCTGACACAACCAAAGAATTCTGACTAATAAATTACATCGCATCAGTTTCTGCTTGAAATTGGCAAGGTAATGAGTCATGCATAAAAAATGACATTGTTTATGTTCCACCATACACTAGAGTCGTTTACAGATCAGTTTCTTTCCCCTAGAAGCCACAATTCATTTAGGAGCTGTCTTTATGGCCTCCGTGGTGATTCATCCAGTACCTCGCACTTGGCAGGTATTCTATAAATATTTTACAAATACGAACTGCCTGTCTCAAATGAGGGAGGAGATTGTGCAGAGGACCAAGTGTGAAGGAGCGTGCATAGCACCCACCTACGCCTGGGGAGCAGCTCAGGGACTCAGGGAAAATGCGCGTTCCCCAGAGCCGCCAACCGCACTGCCAAGGAGACAGCCAGACAGCCCCGGAGCAGACCCCAACGTGAAATCCAGACAGCTGAGCTCCTGTGCTGAGGACCCGGCTGTGCCGGGCCTGATCCATGCTGGCACACAGTTGCTTAGTGGCAAGGCTGACACCTGCTGTTCTCTTCATCCCCACCTGGTTGGCTGCACCACAGATAGGAAACCCAGCCATGCCTGGGGGCAGGACACACGTACCTGGCAGAGGACGCCCTGCCTAGGTGGGCAGACCCTGACCAAATAGGACTTCCACACACCTGGCCTCCTGCATCATGCCTATGCTGCTTCTGCTAAAACAGTGGCAGCTGCTCTGCCTCGGTGACCCCCTCCCACCCAGAGTGGCCCTGGCCATGCCTCCCTTGGCCTGCAGCTTTCGCTCCTCTAGTTTTGGAAGATTTGGAGCTTCCCCAGGATCCTTTACATGACTAAGTTTCAAGAAGCTTAAACCAAGTTTAAACCAGAACCCAAAGGTGCTTTCTGGCAAGGGTGGTCACCAAAACCCTCTCCTTCCTGCCTGCCTGCTGAGCTAACGCCGATGAAGGGCCCGCCGTGCACCACGCACTGCTCTAAGTGCTTTGTGTGCACTGTTTTATTTAATCCTCCCAACATTTTCAAGGAGGCCTTAGTTTCTCCATTCTCCTGAGATTTGTCAAAGCTAAATATCAGCCAAGGTCATTAGTAAATAACAGTCAAGATTTTACTGTTGTGAAAAGGTGAAAAAACAGACCATGACACTCTGTGCCTGCTACCAGCAAGAGATGGAGTCTTTACACCACTTCCATGCCACGTGCTTTGGTCAATAAATGTCAACACACTGAAAATGCAGAGGCTGAAAAGACCTGAGAGCTGGGTTTGTGTGTGCTACACTATGCCCATCACCAAAAGAAGGTAGTGTTAGAGCTGGGGAGATGACTCAGTGGAATAAGTGCTTCCCTGGTAAGCACAAGGGCCTAAGTTCAATCCTTGGTTCCGCCAAAAAAAAAAAAAAAAAGAAAAAACGGAAGTAGTGTTAGCTTATGGAGAACCACACAGGAAAAGACGCCCTGCCAGCCCACAGAATGCTCGGAAGTATCAAATTATTGTTGGATTTCTTTTTCTTTTGGGGGGGATATCAGGGTATACCTGCCAGGCAGGCACTTACACCACTGAGCTATCTCCCCAGCCTACTGCTCAACTTTTGGTGCACGCCTGTCATCCCAGGACTTGAGAGGCTGGGGTAGGAGGATCATAATGAGCTGGAGGCCAGCCTGGGCTGTAAGGTGAATTCAAAGCTAAACTAAATAGCAAGATCCTGTTCTAAAGTCACAAAACAAAAGAAAAAAAATTGCTCAACTTTGAGTAGTTTGTTGCAAAGCAGAAGATAACTGAAACAATCATGAATTTTTTGCTAGCAAATTAGCATCAGCCAATAAAAATAAAAATCTGAAAAGCCGGGCGTGGTGGCGCATGCCTGTAATCCCAGCACTCGGGAGGCTGAGGCAGGAGGATTGTTGAGTTCGAGACCAACCTGAGCTACAAAGTGAGCTTAAGGCCAGCCTGAACTGCATAGTGAGACCCTGTCTCAAAAAGACAAAAAATAAAATAAAATAAAATAAAAATAAAAATCTGAGACCTCTTTATTCTTCCCCATTTTTCCTTAAAAACAGAATGAGAAGAAATGGAACTCAAATTTCACCTGAATGCTTTACAATTGGACCACAGGTAGAACTTGCTGTCAGTGAGGCAGCCTAAGGGTAAAAACTTTCTAACCTACCTCAGGTCTCAAAGAAGCAGGCTCTCACCATGCTTTTGCCCAGAGCCATCACTGCCTTACAGCTGACTTCGGCAGGGCCACTGGAGACCTGGACAGCAGGAGCCACAACAGGCCGGCCACAGGGGCTCAGCTCAGTAGTCTGGCTCCCTTGCAGGAGGGCCAATAGCCCATGCTCCCCAAAGGGCAGCTCAAGGAAGGCAGTCTTTCAAGGGTGGGAGCAGAGCCAGGCAGAAGGAAAACACGAGAACTGATGCAAGGAGGAGGTGAAATCTTCCCTTCTCTAGAACAAAAATGAAGTTAGCACCCTCCATGGAAAAATAGAACATGGTCCACAGCAGGTACACGGTAGGAGAAAAACTAAGGCAGTGAGACTAAACAGGACCTATCAGAGATTAAAGACATTATTAAAGGGCTTTTACCTTCAATAAAACAAAACAAAACAAAACACAAAAAGAGAGGACCCAATAGCCTTCAGGTTTCCACTGAAATGCACAATGTAACAGCTAGCAGGTGATTTCTTACCTCTGTGCATAATCTTGTGCTTCTCCCTCAGGTATGTCAGGCCTTTGATCACCTAGAGCAAGAGAAGAGCTGGCATCTAATAACAGCAACAAATCTGCCTGCCTCTCTTTCCTTTCAGTTTTCTTGGTTGCTGGCAGTGCTGGGAACTGAACCCTGGGCCTCACACTGGATAAGCGCCCAACTACTGAGCTACATCCTCAGCCCCAAGCCATCTTTTACATGGCACATCACTTCGCTTCATTTTTATTTTTTAGATAGTGTCCTGATATGGAGGCCAGCTTGGCTTCAAATTCAGGATGCTTCTGTCTGAGCTTCCCAAGCACTGGGGTGCCAAGCACACAATATCCCCATGAGCATGTATTATTCTTACGTGAAACTACTGAAAGTTTAAACAACTTGTCAAGAAAGATTATGTGTGAATTTTTATTTTTCTAAATCTACAATCTGAAAAAATTTCTGATACTACAAATGGAAATTTTCTCAATACTTTGTCCTATTTTTCAGACATTTTATTATAAAAAGTCAAATATCTCATTCTAATGAAAGTTAATATTGTATCTAGACTTTAGAGAGAAAACACTACTAAGAACACAACACCCACACACACCTTTGAGGATTTTTCTGTTTTGGCTCAGTTTTGGGTGTTTTGTTTTAAGACAGGGTCTCACTATGTGGCTCAAGCTGGTCTCCAAGTCACAGCAATTTTCCTGCCTCAGCTTCCAAAGTGCTGAGATTACAGGCATGCACCACCCATCACAGCATGGTTTGATTTTCTGAGACAGGGTCTCACCAAGTTGGCCATGCTGGTCTTGAATTCACTAGGAAGCCGAAGCTGGCCTCTGCAATCTGCTTCAGCCTCCCCATGTGCAGGGATTATAGGTATGTGCCACCATGCCTAGCTAAGGAACCCTTTAAAAATAAATTTTCCCTCCCTTGACTGCCTACATTCCTCCCTTATCTGTTTTCTCCTAAATCATTATCAATAAATGAACCTGAAAGAAAAACTTTCCAGCATACTTACAGCAATGCTAACTTTTCCTAGAATTTGCTCAGGAATTCTTCCAGCTTTCTTCAGGACCTGATCCAAGGAACCCCCATCCTGAGAACAAAAACACCATGCCATTTAGTAACATTTCTCTCATTTCAGGTGTTAAACTGTGGTAGCAAAGCAAACCTTGCACCGGGCCCATCTGCCCAGGAGGTTGCCGCAAGCACCCACCCTGGCCTTGCTCCTGATACCAACCGGACCACCAGTGACTCCAGCCCTGCTTTCTTCCCTCAACAAATTCCAACACAGAATCCCAACCAGGGACTCACAGCGCAGAGGAACAGACAGGGGCTCAGGCTCTGCAGACAATCTGCTGGAACCCAAGCTCTGCCTCTGCTGCCTCCTACCCAGGGGACCCAGGACCATGAGGACAGTCACTGGAGGATATCATACTTACACGCTTTTGAGTGGATTAAGCAAGCTAACACACATAAAGCACGCAGAACAGCACATATCCATAGAAAGCACTCAATAAATGTTAGCGCTTGGTCATCACTGTTTTCATCACAATGTGCATTTGGCATTCATTCTCCTAACAAAGTATAATTAATGAAATCCAAAGTGCAATGGACTACAGTAGCATCTACAGAGAACAGAGATAAAATGCTGTGGACATGAAAAAGGGAGCAGTAGTGTAACTAAACTCAGGAGACAGTATTTAAGGCAAAATCTTTTTTGAGACAGTCTCACTATATAGTTAGGCTTTTTTTGGTGGGGGGTACTAGGGACAGAACTCAGAATCTGGCACTTGTCAGGAAGGCTTATGCTACTAAGCTACTTCCCTGGGCCTCGCTAGGCTGATCTTGGACTTACTCTGTGGGCTTCAACCTCAGCAATCCTCCTGCCTCACCCTTTTCAGTGCTGGGATTATAGGCGTGCACCACCACTCTGACTTGAGCTGAAATCCTACTCATGAATCATACTAGTTTTTGCAGTCAGACAGTGGGAGGAGCAAGGGGAAGAAAAAAACAGAATGGGCATTTCAGTAACATCAAAAGAGAGGAGCATTAAAAGGCCTCATACTCCTGGGATGCCATATGACTCATTTCAAGGGCTCTGCAGAGCTGCAGGGAGGATCAGGTCAAGAGTGGCCCTGGGACCTCTAAGAGGGGAATCACAGTAGGACAGGAAGGAAGAGAGGAGGGCAAGTGAGGGAAGAGGTCTCTGCTGGGGATCACACTGAAAAACTTAAGGCCCCTTACTTTTTTTCTTCCTGTATTTTAAGTAAGGGTCTATAGGGTGTTCAGGGTTTCACTACTAGATCAGGCTCGTAGTGATTCTCCTGTTTACTGCCTCCCAAGTGCTGGGATTACAGGCTCATGCCACCCTGCCCAATCTCAATCGCTGATCTCATTGCAACCTGGCTCCTTACTTAAATCCCCTTCTGGAGCAAGGCAGGGAACAGAGGAGGAAACAATTCCTTTCCTGTTCAAAGCAACAAAGCAGAAGTTGGAAAACAGGAGTGGCCCTGAACTGAGCCTTGGGGGTAAGCAGAGAACAGTACCCCTGCCACAGAGATCAGTTAGCCTCATGACACTGCCTGCCCAGTGAGGGGTCACAGAAAGATAAGCAAAAGGAAGAGCAGAAGCCATTTCTATAAAATGAAAAGGGCACATATACCCACACAAAACAAAATTTTAAAATGTTACTAAGACTACCTTCAGTCTAGATCATAGGGACTTCTGTTACATGACAGTTTCATCTTTTAAATGCTTTACCTCTTTAAATTCCTAAACATGTAGCTAAGGATACAGTACTTGCCTAGTATGTGCTGGGTTCAAACCCTAGCAGTATATTTAAAAAAAAAAAAAAAAAAACACAACACTAAGTTAATTACTAAGCTAATTTATAACAACCCATTCTATGTAAAAGCCATATTAAGTAAATACACAACTTTCTTTTCTAGAAGAGGACAGACTCACTAAAGGACACAGATCTAAGATACATTATCTGAATCAATGCTAAAAACAAACTATCAGGCCAGGCGTGGTGGCGCATGCCTGTAATCCCAGCACTTGGGAGGCTGAGGCAGGAGGATTGTTGTGAGTTCAAGACCAGCCTGAGCTACAAAGTGAGCTTAAGGTCATCCTGAACTGCATAGTGAGACCCTGTCTCAAAAAGACATTAAAAAAAACCCAAAAAACCAAAACTTATCAACTAAATTTCATGCTTATAAAAAGGAAAGTTTGGGCTGGCCAGACAGCTCAGTGACTAAAGCACCTATTTAGGCAGAAGCAGGAGGGACTGGGGTTCAATCAACTCCCTGCACCCCCGTGCTGGCTCCACCCCCAGGGCACACTGAATGGGGGCAACTGAGACTGGGCAAGTGCTGGCATGCTCCTATAATCCCAGCCCTTGGGAGGCTGAAAACAGGAGGTTCACGAGTCCAATCTGTGTAGCAAGACCCTATAGAGCCTGTACAGTACATTTAAAAAACAAAAAGGAAAGTCTGAACCAACCAATTTCTGTTATAGTCAACTATAGGATGCTAACAGTAAAGAGAAATGACGGGTGTGGCTCCTCAAAGGCTGCCCACTTTATCCAGCACACAAACATCCTTGAACTCCTGGCTTCTGACCAAGATGCACACCAGTATAACCATACCAGGGTGGCAGGCACAAGGTCCCAAGTTTGATTCTTGGCACCAAGACAAACAAAAAACATGAATCTAGAACCAAAGAGCCCTTCTTTGAACACTTGGCTGGAAGAGCTCTAAGGCAGGCAGGGCTCACATGAAGCTCAAGTGATCCTGTCCTGGGAGCCTGGCTACCCAGGCAATGCCACAGGCCCCTACTGGCCAAATCCAGGCAACAGCACAGTCTAGGTAACCACGCTAGGTGAACCAGCTCCTGGAAGCGCCAAGACACCCCTAATTAGCTTGTACCAATGGGAAGAAGGGCTCAGGGCCACAAGTCCCTGAACTGCTTCTGTGTTTCAGCTTTGTTAAATGGTTTTGTTTTATCATAAGAGGACCAGATTCTTAAAACAAGATAACAAATCCACTGTGTCAAAGCTTGATTCAAAAGAGGCTGAAAGCTAATCCTGTGGTTTTGGAGTTCCTTTCTCTACGTAGACAATAAATGGCACAAACTCTCAACCAACTGCTAAAGGCAGCCTAGGGCACAGGGGTGCCTGGCTAAGTGAGCATGTACCACTTTCTCAGGGCTTGGCCAGGTACAGATTCATATAGGAGCCTGAAGGTTAGAGCCCAGCGTCAAAAACATTAGATTAAAAAGAAACAGCCCCGACATCAGCCAAATAGCTCAGTGGATTAAAGCACTTGTGCGTGGGTGGGGAGTTAAAGGCCTGCTGCGCCCCCTGCCTCTGGGGCAGGCTAAGACACAATTGAGACTAGGCCTGGTTAGCATGAGCCTGTAATCCCAGCTCTCGGGAGGCTGTAAACAGGCACATCACTATGAGTCCAATCTAGTAGTGAGACCCTGAACACTCTGTAGACCCTTCCCTAAAATAAAATAAAATTAAATTAAATAAATAAAAGAAACAGCCGGGCACAGTGGTGCCAAGAGGCTGAAGAAGGAGAATCACTGTGGGTTCAGTCTGGACTACATAGTGAGGTCAAGGCCAGGCTGAACTACATAGTGAAAACCATCTCCAAAAAAAAAAAAGGAAGAAACACCAGGTCTCTTTCCTTTAACCTCTTGGACTACAAGCAAAGTTAGAAGGAAGACAACAGTTAGCAGGATGTCAGGGGCCTGGCTAATCAGGATCACCCAGAGTCGTCTGCAACTAACCTAGAGCCTTGTAATTCTAATTCACTGCCTTCTGTCTTCAGATAACTAGAGCTGCTAAATGGTGCTTATTTTTAGAAACCAATTATTAGCTATGTCAATGGTACTTTTATGAAGGTTTTCTATAGAAAAGACAAACGCTTTATGAAAACAATAGCTCACAAGCTTTTACTCCTGCATGAGATCCACTGACTCCAGTCCCCAGCTCCTGGGTTGCTCAGCTACTGCTTGGGCAAGAATCTACTTCCCAAGACAAGTGCATCCTTAAATTCTTTACATTTATTTCACTTTTTTTCTTTGTTTGTGGAACCGGGGCTTGAACTCAGACCCCTGTGCTTGCCAGGGAAGTGCTTATTCCACTGAGCCATCTCCCCAGCCCCCAAGTGCATCCTTTAAATGAGGCAAGTCGCATCCCTTGGGCCTCACTGCAAACAGCTCACTGCTGCAAAAGGCCGGCCCCAGCTGGACCTCCAGGAGACAGGTTCGATGAATGCTGAGGATGCTTTCAAATGCATCCAAAACGCATGTGCACAATGGTTAGAGGGGGAATGCAGCAGGCTGGAGTGTGAGCTCACAGGAGCACGGTGTACAGTGCCTTTAGCTTTCTGTCCACTTACGAGTGTTCATCATAAACCACCAGGGCTAAGTGTTATATGACACAGAGCACCATGCAAAGACCTCAGTGGGGTCTAAAGTGCCTCAGAAGCTGTGAGTGAAACTGCCAACCAGTGCTGTCCACACAATACCACCCAGGAAATGCTGAGTACAACCCCATCAGAAGACAGCCCAAGAGAAATGGTCACTCTCAGACAGCTTCCCAGGCAAGACAACTGGACAGGGCACTGCCACAGGAGTTCCTGCTCAGGAACTGAGGACAGGGGACAGAAAGCTGGTCACTCACAACTGTGCACCTCACCCCAGAGCTGCTTTTTTGCTCAGCACTTCCTAGACTCCCTGGCTGCTCTTTGGACATGAACACACCCAAGGGTCAGCAATAGCTCTAAGACCTGACTCCTATGGAGCCCTGGCTGAGCAGACCTTCTCCCTACCTGGCAATTCCCATTCAGCCACCTATGCACATCACCTAAAAGATCCCTAGCACTGTGCTTGGCCCTCAAAAGGCTTTTGTCTGGTTAGTTGGTGGTTGGCTGGTTGAAGAGAGAATCTTGCTAAGTTACCTAGGCTGACCTTGCATCTGCCATCCACCTGCTCAGCAGCCCAGTAGCAGGGACCTCAGATACCCATCACCATGCTCAGCTTCTCAGAAGGGCTTCACCCTCCAGCCTCCGATGGCCGGCTTCCTGGGCTCCAGCTCCCAGGCTAATCCCAGAGATTTCTGCTGAGGACCTGGATGACAGCACCCACTGCTCCCAACGAGCCAAGTCCCTGGGGGGAAACGATGCTCTACGGCTACTAGAAATGGACCAGTGAGGACACCAAGCACTACTACAGCCAGTATCATCTTTCACTAGAGAAGACTAGGGAAAGGGACATAGCAAGGACACAAAGGGCAGGACTAATGTCTGAGTTGTGCATGAAAAAGCAGAATCTACTCACAACAGGTCAGTGTAAGACAAGTAACTTCATCTTGCCCACCTGATAGGAGCACAGGGAGGCAGGCAGAATGGAGGCAGCCACCTTACCCAAACTCTGAGGCCAGCACCCTGAAATTCTGTATCAGCCCTCAAATGCCCCCTGGCTCCCTATGACACAAGGAGAAATGTGCACACTCCAGACCCTGGGGATAGCTCAGGAAGAACACAAGCATGCCTGAAGTAACACACAGTGGGTATTCAGAATGATTCTGTCCACAATACATCCCCACAAGCCACCCGGGAGGGGAAGATACTGCTCTCAACACCTCCACCCTCAAGACAGTGCATGTAGAGCTCAGCATGAATGGACAGAAGTGTGTGTGCAGCTGAAGTTATCAGCTAATGTAAACTCCAGCTAGCTGCAAGGGCTGAACATCTAGAAAAACTGCCTATGACAGGGCCCCTGAGAATAGCACTCACCCAGCTGCTTCTCCAAGGGTTGGGAGTCCCAGGAAACACTCCCTGCCTGGGACAATAGGGAGACAGGACACTCAAGGACAGGCCTGGTCAGAGACCCTGGTGCTAACTGGCTGTGATTTGAACTCTCTACTCACCAGTTGAGGGATCAGCAGCCCACCTCAGTAGCTGATACGAGGTGAAAAGAATCAGGGAAGCAGCAGAAGATTGGAGAGCCGGCTGCCACCCTTCCTAGTCACTAGCACCCTCCTGGGATGCCAGCAAGAACTAGGAGGAAGAAGGCGTCCCTGGCCACCCCCATCACTATCACCATCACTCACACATTGCTCCCCCTAATGCCTGAGTATCTGCCATTCATACAGCTTCACCTATAACCCTAGGCTGGCTCTGAAGACCATCACCATCACCAAAGAGCAGGAGAAACCAAAGAACCTGGAATAGGCCCCCAGGGAAACCAGGTGCCAAGTAGGAAGCAATCAGCAACCAGGCCAGGGGCCAGACTGAGCCAGAAATGGTTTGGTATGTCCCACAAAAACTGCTTCATGCCAGCTGCAGTGAGAAGGAAGGAGCACTTCTCAATAACCTCACAGAACAGAAGACATATGCAGAAACTGTGCCCTATACCAACCAATGTCACCAGAGGCTGGCAACTGTATACAGCTCTTCTTCATAACTATAATGGGGGCAACAAGGAATGAGCCTCCGGGAGGGCTCTCCTGGAACTCCCTGAGAGCTGGCACCAGAGGGGCAGATCTGGAGAGACAGAAAGGAAAAGCAAGGAGCAGAGGGACACCTGCTGGACTGAGCACACAGCAGCCACCAAGCAGCAGCCTGTGAGCTCTTCTGTCTGTCATGTATGAGAATAAGCCAAAGACTAACATGTGCAGGAAACAGTGACAACTGAATCCAAGGCCTAAGCCTGAGAGACAAATGCTGTACCACTGATTTTGTACCCAGCCCTTTTTTAAAATTTTGAGACAGGGTCTTCCAAATTTACAAGCTGTGCTCAAATTTACAACTCTTCTGCCTCAACCTCCTGAGTAGCAGGGATTATAGTCTAGAATTGCAGATGTGCGCCAGAGTACCCACCTTGTTAGTTGAATTCATCCTCGGCGTGTTGGGCATGGTGGCAAACACCTGTAATCCCAGCATTCAGGAAGCTGAGGCAGGAGAATCACTGCAAGTTTGAGACCAGTCGGGTACAATTAAGCTCAAGGCCAGCCTGAACTACATAGTGAGACCCTATCTCAAAAAGATAAACAAAGTGCCTGCTTAGGCAGAAGCAGGGCCAGAAGTTCCATGGGGCGTGCCAAGATGCTGTGTGGTGGCGCACACCTGTGATCTCATCACTTGGGAGGTTGAAAACAGAAGGATCACTATGAGTCCAATCTATGCAGTGAGACCCTGTTGTCCCTGTAGACCCTGTCATAAATACAAAGAAAAAAAAAAAAAGATGAGGAAACGAAGAAACAAACAGCAGCAGAAAAAAAAAAGACAAACATCCTCAGTACAACAAAGGAAATACAATAATGGTCATTTTATAGATGTGGACACTGAAAGACTTAGATAAATCTGTCCAAAATCACAATGAGAAGGTGACAACACAGTAAACAATTTTCAAGCATCTGCTTTGAAGGGGTGAGGAAGATAGCTCAGTAGAATAAGTGCTTGCCTGGCAAGCACAAGGGCCTCAGTTCAATCACCCGTTCCACTAAAAAAAAAAAAGTTAAAAAATAAAAATAAAAAAGCATCTGCTTTGTGCTAAGAATGGCCTGGACTTCCAAGACTCATGGCAAACAGGAGCAAACACCTTTGTGGGCTTCTGTAGAGCACAGATGTAGACACATACCTGTCAGAATCTAAAGTCCCCCACACCATGCTGCTTAACAGGAACAGAGTAAAACAGCAGCCACAAAGCCAGCCTCTCTCTCTGAAGTCCTTGGCCAAATAGATGGAGACAGACCTGGTCCCTCTGTTACTACCTGATGGATCCCAGAAAGTACAGTCATTGGGGTCAGAAGACTGGCATGGTTTCATTTTTTTTCTCAAGGTCTTGCTATGCAGTTCAGGCTAGCCTTGAGCTCACTTTGCAGCCCAGAATGCTACTGAACCCACTATGATCCTCCTGCATCAGCTTCCTGAGTGCTAGGATACAGGCGTGTGCCACCACATCTGGCTGGGTTTCAACTCTACCAACACCACTTACTTTGCAAGACCTAAGTAAGTTGATCAGTTTCTCTGTGCCTCACTTGCGTAGGTTTATGTACCCATTCAAAAGGATTGTTAAGAAAATGCAATATCATGATGATTTGCTTAGGGTAATCCTTAATATAACACACACCCACTGAATACCAATTATCATTACTAGTATTAACACTAGTATTATTATTGTTAGTCCCCAAGAAGAGAAGAAAAGGATTCCAGGCAGCTGTGGTAAAAACACTGGCTAGGGCCAGCCAGATAGCTCAGAGGTGCTTAGGCAGACACAAGGACCGGGGAGGATCTCTGGCAGGCTGTGCTGGCCCCACCTCCAGGGTATGCTGAGCCAGCAATTCAGACTGGGTGCATGCTGGTTGGGAGGCTGAAAACAGAAAGAGCACTAGAAGTCCAATCTGTGTAGTGAAACCCTGTAAACCCTGTACTAAATACATTTAAAAAAAAAAAAAAAAAAAACCACTGGCTGTTTGCATTCTTATAGCAGCCTATGAACATCCTCACTTTCCCCAGCTATCACTAATGTACAACAGGTGGGGTTACCTCTTGCCTGGGCCTGGACCCCATCAGGGTGCCCTCAAAACAGATTATAAATTCTAAAGGTTTCACTCATCTCCAAAAACTCAGAACCTTGTAGCCAAGACCCAGCATTAAACACAATAAAAGGGTTTAAAATATATTAACTTGATTTTAAACACATCAAAATCTTTTTTTTTTTCCATTTTTTTAGTGAGACAAGGTCTCATTATGTATCTCAGACTGGCCTTGAACTCAATTTATAGCCTAGATTGGGCTCAAACTCAGTGATCCTCCTGACTGCTTTCTGAGTGCTGTAATCATAGGTATGAGCCACCACACACAACTCAATTTTTTCATTTTCACACAGTTTCACTAAATCATCCAAGCTGGGCTCAAACTTGCAATCCTCCTGTCTCAGCTTCCCATGTGCTGGGATTACGGGCATGTGCCACCACATCTAGCCCACGTGAAAATTTTAAATCTTCTAGATAGGCGATGGAGGGGATCTTAGTTACTTCCAGCATCTTTAAAGACAGGCAGGAACCTACAAAGAAGCCAAGTTAACAATGTACAATGTATTAATTATTGAAACTATCCTATTAATAAGTTTTGAAACTGTCTCACTGCTATTTGTTTTGCAATAAAATTAATAATAAAGAAAAAAAAAAAGAAGAAGAAGAAGAAGAACCAAGTTAAGTCCAAGATTATGGTATGGATCCAGGGAATCTCAGGGAAACACCAAAGAGTAGGCAGAGCTGCTCAGAGGCAGACCACTGCAGGCGGCGGGCAAGGTTGCACCACTAGGAGACCACCAAGCTATGTTCCCTAAGAAATGAAGCCCCTTGCCTCCATCTTTACCTAATCTTTACTTCAACCCTATTTACTGAGATATGTGGAGCTGGCTATATAGAAGCAGATAGTCTCTTAACTGGCCACAAGAATGTAAGAGTCTGGCTAAGGTACTGTGAGTCTTAGCACAGCAAAACGAGTCAGAACTGACTCCCCACTGATGGATGGAACAGAGACTTGAGCAAAAAGCCTGTCAGATTCCAGAGCTAACACATAAGATAACACCTCAGCTTGAGGCCATGGGGCTCAAGAATTACAGCTTCCTGGCAGTAAAGGTGCCATTCTGGCATATATCAAACTATCTACTGTACCACTAACTGGAGGGCCTCCATGCCTGGTGCAAAAGAGCTATTTTTCTTTGCAGCCTTGCCTGCAAAGTCTCTCTTCCCAGCACTCTGCCACCAACCCCACAATTCTCAAGTCATTAGCTGTTGGATTCATGGCTCTTTGTCCCAGAGAGAGGATTGGGTCATCCAGAGCTCTTCAACAGCTGATTATTCTCTCTTTGCTTTTTTCATCTGTGTGCCATATTGCTGGGTGGGAGCCAGATACCCTCCAAGGGGTTACGGTACCTACCATGTGCTCCATACAGATGCTGATCTCCCCATCACTGTAGAAGGCCCCGTAGAAGCCCACGATGTATGGCGAGTTGCACTCATGCAGCACCTGCAGCTCACGGATGATCTGGTTCCGGATGGCCGGCTTGATCTCCAAGTGGATGAGCTGGGGCAGGAAGGTGGAAGGAAGAGGGGTTGAAGAAGGAAGAGAGTATATGCAACAGGCAGATATGGGAACCAGAAAGCTTGTTACAGGGACAGCAGCTGAGCTTCTGCTTCTGGGGACAAGGCCTCTGCCTCCCAGAAACAAAGCAGAACCTAGGGCTTGCTCCTGAGTAGCCTGTGGAGTTAAGACTCTATGGGGAAACTGGCCTTGGGGGTTTGGTTTCCCTCAGGCTGGTGTGGAAAGCATGTGAGACCAGGTATGAGCCACCACACCCAACTCAATTTTTTTTGTTTTCAGACAGAGTTTCACAGCATCCTTATGACCTTAGGAGCCTGATGTGTTTGAGATTTAATTAAAGTCTCAGATGCCACCTTATATCCCACTAACAGGGTCCCTTGTCCCAACTATAAGGACAAGTAACTAAGACCTTAAGTGGTTACCTACTAATGCTGAGCTTCTAAAAAGTGCCACAGTCAGCTAGGTGGGGTGGTGCATACCTATAATCTCAGTAGTCAGAAGGCTGAGGCAGGAGGCCAACCTGGACATAGTGAGACCCTGCCTCAAGCTCCCCCCTGCAAAAGAAGCAGTGCCACAGTCATGTGTCAAGGGATACGGAAGTATAGTTGCAGGTATGAGGTGAAGTAGCTGGAGAAATCTGGATAAGAGGAAACACGCACAACACAGGGGCATAACAGACATGATGGGATGGAACATGGGAGTCCAAGCTCTCCAGGTGGGGTTGGTGCAAGCTACACTCAAAAAGCGCATCAAGCACAGACATGAAAGCAACATCCAGCTCAAAGAAGCTGCCATGGAAGGGAGGTCAGAAGTGGGACTGCAGGAAGCCACAGGTGAACCAGTCACACTGGAAACAACCTGACCAAGTAATGACTCAGCACCTACTCCCCCACTCAGAGCACACAACACCCACAGAAGGACCTGAATACCAGAAGCACCCTGGCTGCTATTTCCAGGCCAGGGGTAGGGATTCACATAGGGACACAACCATCAAGGTCCTCCCTCAAGCTGAGAGGAGCCTGGCTTCCTTCTGGCCTGGCCCCATGCAACGGTTCATCTAGGTAAACTCACCTTTCGGGCCATGACAAGGCCAGATGGCTTGTGGGAGACCTTGAACACCACACCACCATTGCCGGCGCCCAGCTCGCTGATCTTCTCAAAGTCGTCATCCTTCAGCTCGCCTACCTTCTGTTTCTGTGTCAGGAAAGCCTCGAGGCGCTTCCGCTGCTGCTCATCCAGCTCCAGCTCCTCCAGCTTCTTCTGCAAGGCCTCTAGGTTGGTCCTGCACAAGTGGGGTAGGACAACACAGTCACCAGAGTCACCCAACACTGAGAGCGCCTGTCCTGGGGGCCCCTTCACCCAGCCTCCCCTCCAGCCTCACATCCTCATGTGTAAAATGAAGGCACCAGGCTTTCACACACTGCATGCTTCAGGAGACAGCGAAGAACCTACTAAAATAGAGACATCCACCTTATGCTGCTTCAAAGCCTCAGTTAGTTACATGACATTTATACCATACACTTAAAAAAAAAAAATCCTTAAATTTTCTCAATTGAAATCAAACCCACTTTAAACTGAGTCACAAAGGTAATAACCTTCAGTTCTAGTGTAATCAGGCCCAGGAACCAGGCTAACCAGGATCGTAAGAAGTATCTATACAATGATCATAACCCAAAACCACTCAGCCTGCACTCTCGTGCTGGTACTCCACCACAGGCCCAGGTCCTTTGCTGAGTGTCCCCTGTAAGAGTGCAATGTGTCATCTAGCAGCCATGAGCGGGGCCCGTGATTTCGCATCAAGACAAGACAGAGACACCTGCTGAATAACCACCGTATAAGAGTTTAGTCTTATGATGTCCCCCATCTTACTGCTCAACTAACTTGACAGTGATGTATTTAGTGACCAGCCCTTACTGAGTTCCCAATGCTTAGTTAACTGCATGTAAAGGAAGAAGAAAAGTTGTCTGGAGATGCAGTTTTGTGTAGAGCATTTCCCTAGCACACACAGGGCAGGCAAGTTGCTGGCTTGGATCCCCAGTCCCAGAGAAAAAAAGGAAAAGAGAAAAATCACTTCATTTGCAGTCATTTTCCTCAGCTCATATGTACTTAAAAGCACTGCTGGCTATAATGCCAGCCTGCACAGTCTGTATGGCTCTCATGCACAAGCAGGTCCTGGGGGGTGTGTCAGTGGGCACACACCTGGCACAGCTGTGTGGGCATACTGGGCATCATTTAGTGTGTCCAACAGAACTAAAGAGAAGCTGTTGCTGTGAGGTGGCCAAGACTGCATTGCATCTCACCTGATTTGACTCTAGTCTGCACCATGACACAGCAACAGAGGTAACAAGACAGCCCCTGCTACACTGCAGAATGTGGGCGCACCACAAACACAGAGCAGCTCTGAGCTTGGAGGTGGAAGCAAGCGTAACCTTCCGTGTCCCCTCATACCACCACCAGGCTTGATTTGGGCCAGACTCTCCCAGCACCACCTGTTTGTCAGCAGAGCCACTGTTCTCAGCAGAGACTCAGCTCAGCACCAGGGCTGCCCTTGGCAAACACAGAATGCACAAAAGAGATAAGAGAGGTGGAATCTTCCAAGCACTTATACCAGCCACCCTGAGGACCTTGAACACTGAGACACCAAAGAACTCTGACCACAGGTGTTTGCCAAGACATCATTTGGGGTCCCTTAGGGCCCCACTTGACTCCCTTTGTCCAAGCCCAGAAAGGCTCTGCTTTTCTCTGTACCACACAGACAGCCTTTTTGCCCTCTGTCGACCTGCACCGAGGCACAGTGAATTCCATGCCCTGCTGCCTTGACACAAGCCTGTGGTCTCGGCTGATCACTACCTCCCGCCATTCCTTATAACCACCACCCCAAGTACAAGGAGGCAGGCAGATGGACCTCGCACGCTTTCACTTCCAGGCACCAGGCTGCTGTCACTGACTGTTGCCCAGTAATCAGGGAAGGAGGGTAGAGCAGTGCTGAATTACACCAGTCCCCAAACTAACTCATGGAAGCCTTAAGCCCAGTGTGACTATCTGGAGAAGGACTATGGTTATGGTTTGTGTCTAGTTGCCTTCCCAAAGCCTCATGCAGTGATAGGGCTATGGGCTTCTAGAGTTTATGACTAATTCACAATTCAATGTTAGGATTATGGGTGTGAGTGCTACACTCACTCTGGAGCAGACAACCTAAATGCAATATAAAGAAGGGAGAGGGGCTTGCTCTCTGCTGCAGCCACTGCTCCTCCCTTTTTGTTCTTGCTATTTTCTGCTGCCATGTGCTGCCCTCTGCCATGTGCCACTCTGCCTTGGAGCCAGCTGACTGAAGCTTTCACAAACTGTGAGCTTTAAATAAACCTTTCCTTCCTTAATTCTGGGTGTTGGGTATTTTGTCCCAGGAGTGAGAAAGGTAACAGAGGTAACTAAGGTTAAGTGAGGTCAAAAGGGAGGGGTCCTGATCAGATAGAACTGGTGACCCCTTAAGAAAAGGAAGGTGGTCAGGGCACACGCAGAGGAGAGGCACACAAGCACACAGACAGAGGTAGCCATCCACAAGTCTGCAGAGGCCCCCAGGACCTCCATGCCCATACCCTAAACTCAGCCTCCAAACTGTGAAACCAATATGTGCTGACTGCATACCACAGGTCTCAACGCCCAGATTTCAGGTGGCTAGGGGGCACGATGGGGACCTCTGGATCCTCTCCACAAAGAGGACAGCTGAGAGCCACCTTTAGAGACACGGATCAAACACAGACAGCCATGACTCTTGACTTGTATGAGGTCACACTATGTGGAGGACCTTGGCGCCAGCCAGAAATATAGGATCCAAAACTGAGGTAACAAATACACTCAGGGTGGGTGTGGAGGGCTGGGAGGACTGGCTGGAAGACAACTGTGCAATTGTGATTAAGCTACACTTATTAACTCACTCCACAGCTGGGGACAGCAAGAAGACAGAGCAAACCAAAGCTGGACAGGGGGATAAACTGCCCAAGGCTGTGGGGCTAGTACAAGGCACACCAGGACTGCCTGGGGAGAGAAACCCTACATGACACTGCACCTCCTCTTCAAAGGCTCAACAGCAGGCAGGTATGGTGGCACACACCTACAAACTCAGCCAAGATGGAGCAGAAGCAGCTAATGCCAGGCAGCCAAGGGGCACACTGCAAGGTCAAGGCCAGCCTAAGCTATACTTTAAAAAGAGTTCAGCACTTCCATTGAGACAACTTACTAACAAAAACAAGGATTCTAGTTGCAGCATTTAACACACTGAGTCTCCATCACACTCAAAGATCGTGTGCTGCACATGAGGCCTTCACCAGATTCGGTCCTGTCTTCCCAGTACCTGATCGGATGATCAGCACAACAGAAGCCACCAGAAACCCACCCACTTGGCAAGGCAAAGTAGTGCTGATCACCTCCTTGGCTTCAAAGAAGCCATTTTTGCACGTTCAGGAAGAAAACAAAGCCTGAGCTCTGTGCCCTCTTCCTTCCTCCCTGAGTCCCATACCAGTCATCTGATCACTAACTCACTGCTCAGGAACTGAGCCAGGATGCCCAGTCAGACTGAGCCAAGGAGGCAAGACTTTCTCCACAAAGCAATAAGGCTGAGCACTGGTCCAGAGAAGTGCTGTCAAATTTGTAAATTATTAGTAGTCCTGGATCCCTCCCCATACATAGTGATAGTTCTGAGGATGGAACCTGGGGCCTTCTAAGTGAGCTATGTCTCCTAGCCCTATTTTTTATTTTGAGATTGACTAATTCTGAGATTTCCAGGTGGAACTCAAACTTACCCTCCTGCCTCAGCCTCCCAAAGTGTTAGGATTACAGGTGCATGACACACACTAGGTAGACACAGTGATATACATGACACATTTCCATACTAATATTCACATGATGGGAAAGAGGAAGGAACCAGAAAGGAGAAGCAGTCAAGACAGTAATAGCAGGTTCCAGAAATTATGCCCGCCCTTTTATTTTCTTTTTTTGGGGATACAGTTCCACTATGTAGTTCAGGCTGGCCTCACACTCACAGCAATCTTCCTGCATCAACCTCCCGAGTTCTGGAATTACCACACCTGGCTGTGCCTTTGCTTTAATAATTATATTTTTTTCTTTTTGGAAGGCTAGGGATATAGCTCAGCAGCACAGTACCTGCCTAGCAAGTACAAGGTCTTGAGTTTGATTCCAAGTACCAAAAAAACCTAAGCTAAAACAAATAATTGTGGTTTTTTTGGACAGTGTCTTGCTACATATTGTTCAGGCTGGCTTTGAACTCAGTATGTATCCCAGATGCTTGTGCCTCAAAGTGCTGAGATCAGAGGCATGAGCCACATCGGGCTTGTTTTAAATACTTTTTTAAAAAAATCTTATAGAGAATGAAAACAAAACTTTAAAGGTGAAAGGAAGATCATGGCACCAAAAGTTTTCAATGCTCACTGAAAGAAACAAGTCAACAACATAACCATGTTCACACCACGTCCCCTTGTCGGGAGCTCTGCAGGCTCATTCTGCCAGCCAAGGTGGCATGTGCCAAAAGGCAGACTCCAGGACAAAGAGGGTCCTCGCCCTCAGCCACGTGCAAGGCCCCCAAACTCAGGAAGAATTCACCTCCTTTGCAGTCTCTTAGTTTAAAGTAAAGTTGGTAATGTGAGAATGGAGATGTAGGGCCTGGTAGATAGCTCAGTAAAATAAGCATTTGCCTGGCAAGCGCAAGGTCCTGAGTTCAAACCCCACCTCCAACCCCCACCCCCGCAAAAGAGAGAGAGAGAAGATGGAAAAGCAAAAAACAAGACTGGCACAGGTGGTCGGTGATACACAAGCCCAGCTCTCTCTGCAGCGGGCCACTCTCGTCATCTGGCATCTCACCCTTTTCCCCTCTGTGTTCCCACCTTGGGAACAGCAGCATAATGTGGATCCTGCACCAGGCTGTGGAGCAGTCCCTGCAGACGTGATGCAGAAGATTGCAGGTTTGAAATAAGAACACAGAGAAAAACAGGGATTGTCACTTGCATTGAAGACAGCTGTGAAGTGCAGTGAAAAGGAGGCAAAAACATCATCACCCTCCTGAACCCATCTGGCAGGCCTAATCCCTCAGGCACACCAGAGTCTTTCTTTCAAGGCTCAGTGTTTAAATTAACAAGCAATGGGCCCAGGAGATAACTCAGTAGAATAAGTGTTTGCCTAGCTAGCACAAGGGCCTGAGATCAATCCCTGGTTCTACCAAAAAAAAAAAAAAAAAAAAAAAAAAAAGAAGGGAGGAGAAGGGAAGAAGGAAAAAGAAGAGGAGGAGCCAGGCCTGGTGACACACTGTCCTCCCAGCACTCTAGGAAGGCTGAGGCAGGAAGATCACAAGAGAAGGAGAAAGAAGGAGGAAGGAGGAGGGAGGAAGAGAAAGGAAGAAGAGGAAGGGGACGAGGAAGAGGAGGAAGAAGAGAAGGAGGAGGAGGAGAAGGAAGAGGAGGAGGAAGAAGAGGAGCCAGGCCTCCTGGTGACACACTGTCCTCCCAGCACTCTAGGAAGGCTGAGGCAGTAAGATCACAAGTGATTTTCCTTTTTTAAAAATCTTTTATTCATTTGTTACAGGGTCTCACTACACAGCTTGGACTCAGTGATCCTCCTGTCTCAGCATCCCCAGCACTGGGATTACAGGCATGTGCCTGGTTTCAGCTTTGGTTTTCACCCTGGCTGGCAGGGTGGTATGGCATGCAGTACCAGAGGGCCAGTGATGGACAAGCAGCACTGTAAAATGAAACACAAAACAGGACCTTAAAACCCCCACCTGGCAGAGCATGGAGACTCATGCCTACACTCCCAGCTCTCAGAGACCAAGTGCTGGAAAACTACAAGCTCAAGTCCAGCCTGGGCTACATATCCAGCTCCAGGCCAGGCTAGACTATGCAACGAGACCCTGTTTCAAAACACACCCTCAAAAGAGACCACCTATTCCAACCCTCACCTCACAGGTAAGGACAAGTAGCTTAGCTGAGAGCCAGGAGAACTGGCACCAGGCTCTGCAGTCAAGGTACTGTGACAGCTGACAACGAGTATGAGAATGCACTCTGCCCAGGCCATTGGCAGGGTGCCAGCACAGGTGCAGGAGGGCAAGGGGCCCCTCCCACACACAGTGCTACCCTGCACCCTCCAGCAGGGAGATCCCAGGAGTGTGGGTACAGGGCTTGGCAAAGCAGCCCAGAGGAAGGAGAGCCCAGTTCTAACCCAGGAAGCTGCAGACTAGGAAAGTCAGTGTCCTTCGGAGCAGGTGGGGTGCATGTGCTGGTGAATTTTATATGCCTCTCAGCTGGATGACAGTGCCCTGACAGTGTGCCAACACTGTCTGCACATATCTATCAAAGGGCTATGAGGCGAACATTCAAATGGTGGACTGTGATTGTGGCATATTACCTTCCATATGTGGGCCATCCTCATCTGGCAAGCTGAAGGCCTCAGCATAACACAGACCAGCTTCCCTGTTCTGCCCATGGATCTCCATCCCAACAACCTATAGACTTCAGACATCCTTGAGCCAATCCCCTGAAATAACTATCAGCGTTACCCCCCACCAACTCTGGATGCTTCTGTTTCTCAGGAGAACCCTATGTAAGCTAGGTGAGTGAGGAATCTCTGGGCACTGTTCTCTGAATGCTGGCTACATGTCCTGGGTCTTAAAACCCCTTCTCACTGTGTTTATAACCCACAATGCACCTGGACCTGCACCTGAGCCAGCTATCTGGAGGGACTGAATCCCTAACTTCCCCCTCACAGATCAACAGGGTCTGAGGGGATTACTTAAAGTCCTCAGTCTTGGGAGAGAGTGGTTATCACATAATGAAGCTGTTCAGGCATTAAAGGAACTCATCACAATAGAGCTCAGCTCACTGCAGGTCTCTATAAAATGGATCTAATCAAACACCATTTTTATTAACCAAATACCCAGTACAGTACAAGTATCTTCCTAGCATTTAATAATTCTTTTTTCTTTTTTTTTTTAGACTGGCAATTGAACCCTGGGCCTTATTTATTCATTTATTTAAAAGAGAACAATATAATTTCAAAACAAGGTAGGAGCTGGGGAGATGGCTCAGTAGAATAAGCACTTCCCTGGCAAGCGCAAGAACCTGAGTTCAATCCCCTGTTCTACCAAAACAAATAAAAAAAGGTAATAGGAAGGTAACAATGATTAATATATTGCATATTGGGGACCAGGGAAATGACTTGGTGAAATAAGTGCTTCCCTGGCAAGCACAAGGGCCCGAGTTCAAATCTCCGTTCCACAAAAAAAAAAAAAAAAAAAAAAAAAAAAAATATATATATATATATATATATATATATATATACACATATAGCATATCGTTATCTTTAAATTACTCAGAGTAGAAGATATTGGCATTTAATTATCCAAACAATATTAGCACAAACCTTTCTTTTCAATAAACTAAGAGAAATTATTAATATAATTATTATATATATATAATATATATATATTATATATATATTACACACATATATATATATAATCAATTTCTTTTCCTTCTTTGGCAGTATCGAGGATTGAACTTGGGACCCTATGCTTGCCAGGCAAGTGCTTATTCTACTAAACTATCTCCCTGGCATATATATATGTATATGTGTATATATACATATATATATATATTACATGTTGTTGCCAATCCTTTGCTCTTTTTCTTATTTATTTATTTAGGTACAGGGTCTCACTATGCAGCTCCTGTCTCAGCCTCCCCAGCACTGGGATTACAGGCATGCACCATCATGCAGTCTTGGTAGCTGGCTCAGCACATCCTGGGCAGGGCCAGAACAGTATGGATCAAACCTGGGTCACTGCGCTTACTAGGCAGGTACTTAGACCACCAAGCTATCTTCCCAGTCCCTAGCCCTTGCTATTTTTTTCTATTCCCCATCCCAGTTTTTCTTTCCTTTTGAAATTTATTCCCTTTTTACATTATCTATTGTACATTTTAGAGCTCATATACTCTTTCAACTTCTCAGTTGGGAGCCAATACCATGTCTTCTTTAATTTAGCCTTGCAAACTGCTTTAAGCTCCTCTTAGCTGCCCATATCCATTTTACTGTTTTACTTGGGGCCTTCTCAGATTCTCAGAGCAGACCCAGAAGGACAAAAGTGACCCCAGTGTTCACAAAGTGAAAATAAACGTTTCTATGCCTGTGAAAACAGCTCAGGCCTCACACCACAAAACACAAGACACAAAGCAGTCGGGGAAGCATGGCCCAACACTTATCTGCAGTCTCCCTGGAATACTGTGAAAGATACATATAACCCAGGAGGGGTGACTATCCTACCGGCCAGGACCCTAATACCCACTCACTTAATTCTCCCACTGTAACTGTGAGGAGTAAGGGATTGGCATGTGTTCACAGAGCAAATGACCATCAGAGCTGAACACAGGAGGATTATATAGCCCAAGCTGGTCTCAAGCTCAGTGATCCTCCTGCCTCAGTCTTCTGAGTACAGAGATTACAAGTGTGCCATCATGCCTGGTTGAAACCAGGTCCCTGACCTCCAAAACCTTTGTATCTCTTTCCCCAGAATAGTATCTAGCAACCACATGGACACTTCTCTTCTTGGTACTGGTTTTATGCACTAAATGTGAAAGAGTAGCTCTGTGCCAACCAAAGAGCAGCTGATTTCCTACATATGTCACTGGCCTTGGAGATGAGTCTGAGGCTGCACTCAGGAACAAAAACTAAGACTTTTCACACCTACACATCTGTCAGCAGGCAGAAAAGAGTAGGCGGCCAGAATGTGCTCACATGCACAGCCAGCAGCAAGGAAAAGTGTCAAAAACCTGCTAAATTCAGTGAAGCACATTATAAACCAGGCAAGAAAAGGACTACTGAAACAGGGCTTTCTACAGTTAGTGACTGAAGGGCTGGGGAGATGACTCAGTGGAATAAGTGCTTCCCTGGCAAGGGCAAGGGGCTGAGTTCAACCCCCAGTTCCACCAAAAAAAAAAAAAAAAAAACAATTAGTGACTGGCATCAGCAGTCCCAGCCATTTAGAGGACTGAACCCAGGAGTTCAAGACCAGCCTGGGCAACATAGCTGGACATCTCAAAAAATAATAAAGAAGATGATCCAAGCCCAAAGCCAGGCTCAACAGCAACACAAGCAAAAGTCTACTATTGCTGCAGGAGGGACAGAATTCTTGCCCAAGATCCACCACAAATACAAAATAGAGCCTCCCTGCCATACAGAGAAAGCGAAAGGATGCTGGGAAAACTTCATGCACTGGGACCCTACTCACAGAGCCAGAATAACAGATGACCACCCTCTCTATCTCCACCTCAAGCCTAACATCACACAAAAAGCAACTAGAAGGCAGGTGTAGCAGCACACAGACATAATTCCAGCCATTAAGGAAGCTAAAGCAGGAGGGGCAAAAGTTTAAGGGCCTTGTCAGGTGTGGTGTTGGTGCACACCTATAACTAAGGCAAAAGGATCGTTCTGAGTTTGAGTCCAGCCTGAGCTACAAAGTAAACTCAAGGCCAATCTAAACTGAATATAAGACCCTGTCTCAAAACAACAACAAAAAAGAAAGTTTAAGGGCCTAGGTAATTTAGAAACCTTTTCTCAAAAATAAAAATAAGTAAATAGGTTGGGAAGACAGTTTAGTGGTAAAGCTGGCCTAGCAAGGACTGGGGAGATAGCTCAGTGGTCTAAGCATCTGCCTGGCATGCACAATGACCCAGGTTTGATCCCTGGTACTGCATGCTGTGACAATCCTGGGCACACTGAGCCAGCCACCAAAACCATGTGTGGTGTAACACACTTGTAATCCCAGTGCTGGAGAGGCTGAGACAGAAGGATCATTATGAATCTGAGCTACATAGTGAGAACCTGTACCACATACACAAAATTTATGAAAAATAAAATAAAAGTACAAATATTTTAAAAACTGGTCTAGCATGCGTGAGGCCCTGGGTTCCATCCCCAGCACATGAATGAATGAAGGAATGAATGCAATGGCAGTCTCTCCCTAAGGGAGCACAGAGCCACACAGAAGCACCTAGCAAAATGCGCAGGAACACATATTGGACGCAAGTGGGAAGCAATGCAATCAGTTGTGCAAGTGAAATATGTATTTGTTTGTTTTTTTTTAAATATGTGCTTTTGATAACTGCATTATGTGTTGCTTCTGCAAAAAACAAGCAACCTGAGGAGATGCACAGTATACTTAAATACTACCTTCACTGCTTTTAATTGGTTTTACTCTGACCCCTCCCCCACAAAAAAAGTACCATAAGGCCGACGACTACCCAACAGCACCGCCATGCTCACAAGGGCCTGGGGACAGAGTGCTCACAGCTCAGAACATGCCAGGGTGGTGACACGGAAAAGTTCTGCAGGGACAGGAGGACTGACTTGGTCTATCTAACTTGAGAAATAATAAATTTTAGATAACAAAAAAACCAGGAAGGACATTCCAGTGGAAGTTAAACTATGGACAATGGGACAGACCTACAATCAGGAATATTATAAGCAAAAAGTACTAGGAGGATAAAGCTTAAAAGAAGAAACAAGAAAATGAGAACAAGGGGCCACGGAGATGGCTCAATGAAATAAGCAAATAAGCACTCCCTGGCAAGTGCAAGGCTCTGAGTTCAATCCCAGTTCTGCCAAAAAAAAGAAAAGAAGAGAGAGCAGATGCAGGTGTTCTCATTGACTTCACTATAAAGTAGATGGCTCCAGGCCATTCAAGGAGTAAACAAATCTGATTAAAAATAAATAAATCGGGGGCGGGGAGATGGCTCAGTGGAATAAAAACTTCCCTGACAAGCACAAGGCCCTGAGTTCAATCCCTGGTTCCAGGGAAAAAAAACTTGCACCCTTCCAGGCAGCAGCTCCTGAAATCACAAAAGGTCCATTCCCCAACTTGTTCCTCCAGCTGTGGGGATGCACAGAAACCCACAGGGATGGGACCATGGCAGAGGCGGGGCTCAAGAACTAAGTTTTGTAGCAAAGTATGGTGGAAGAATCCTGTCTGGTGGATGGCTGAAAATCAGCAAAAGAGGAGTGGGGCTGGGCACAGTGGCGCTCGCCTGTAATCCCACTACTAGGCACAAGTTGATACAGGATGCCTACCTGGGCTACATAGTGAGACCCTGCTTCAAAAAAAAAAAGGGAAGGATGTAATGACAGAGTGACAAGGGCCATTTAAGACCAAAGATATATAAGGCAACCAGGTTTGAGGTCATCTCCACTGTTGTAAACCCAATACCCCTTCTCTCTACTCCACACCACCAGTCCAATCTGCTGTGCACACAGTAGCTTTGTGTATGCCTTGTTCTTCCTGCTGCCTGGTGGAAACCATTGAAAGGAGGCCAGATTCTAAACTATTTTCAACAATAGAAAAAAAAAGGCACCAAAGAAAAGGGAAAAGTCAAAAAGAAAGAAAAGAAATGAAACGAAAGAGGGAAAGGGTAAGGAAAGGAAAGGAAAAGGTCCCGTGGTACAAGAATGGAAATTTCCAGTTCTGTTCCACTCCAGGGATGGCCTGGGACAGGGTACTTGACATCTGTGTGATGTTTAGAAGCAGCATAGGTTTATTATGGAGCGTCCACAGGGCAATGGTCATGGGGACTAGACAGGAGCAGGTACAGACAAAATCCTTGCCCTCACAGGACAAACTCAAGGCATCAAAACAGAGCTAGAAACACAGGATGGTCAGATGGGTAGGCAGAACAAGAAGTAGGTGGATGCAGGCAGCACAAGGTAAGCCAGTAGCAACCTTCTCTGTTGGGCCAGGAGTGTAGGCTCTAAATGCTGAGAGCAGCAGGGACACAGAAGAAAGGGCTCCAATTCCATTTTTTTTTTTCTTTTTGTACGGAGGATTGAACTTTGAACCTGGAACCATGCACTTGCCAGGCAGGTGTTTATGCTGCTGAGCTATATCCCCAGCCCAAACCAGAATGAAAATGTCCTTTTTTTTTTGGGGGGGGGGGGTCCAGGGATTGAACTCAGGACCCTGCACTTGCCAGGCAGGTGCTTAAGCCACTGAGCTATTTCCCCAGCCCTAATTCCATCTAAAACAATGAAACAAAAGCAATGGTCAAAGATGCAGTGCCCGGGTATAAGTCATGAAGGGCCAGTTTTCCCTGCACCCAGGCCTGGGTATCAGCCAGGGCAGGGTAGGGCAAGGGCCCAGAGGTAGTATGTCCAGGAGCTAGGCAGGGTGAGGCTGAGGCAAAAAGAGCTGGACAGCAGGTGGGAGGGAAGCATCTGTCATTTACCAGGCATAAAGTGAGTGGAGCTCTCTTTAGGAGATCTGCATCAAGTCAACTGCATGCTACCTTCCCACAGGTGACTCCTATGCGCTGCTCAATGTATCCTCTTCTGATCCTTCCAAGTGTGTCTAAAAGAACATCCTGTGTGTTCTGTTTTATTTCACAGAAATGGAATTCAACACACTGTTCTGTAACAACAAATCTAAAGGCAAACCTGAGAGAAATGGCTCTACATTTTGGAACCAAGAGACTGGCAGCAAGAGCTTTGAGATGGGGAAGACAAGGGAAGGGATTCATTCAAATGCAGGGAGAAGAAGAACACATGCATGCTTGAACCTCCCAGGGCCAGGCTCAGGGCAGAGAGCAGAGCAGGGAGATGCAGCCTCCTAGGCACATGGGCCTGGGAAAGGAGGGGCAGTCAGAGTGACTCCAGATTTCTGGCTAGACTCCCAGGTGTTCGCTACACACCACAAGGAGGAGACAGTGCTTCGAGTAGGATAATGAGCATTAATGAATGTTGCGGGGTTTTGTCCCATTTCTGGGAAGCAGCCTGTATATCTTCACAATTTCTAAGTCCTGGGAATGTCTGTTACTTAGGGTGGCCTGGTATTCATGTTAGTACGATGACTCGTGGTGAATCCCTGACAGTCTGCCCTAGAGAGAAGAGTGGGCCAGGGCAATGCCAGGAAGGCCATGAATGCTCTTGAAGGGCAGGGGAGACAGCTCAGTTGAATAAGCACTTGCCTGGCAAGTGCAAGGGCCTGAGTTCAATCCCTGTTTCCACACACATAAAAATAAATAAATAAAAATGCTCTAGAGGTGGGGGCTGAGCCATGGGATTTCAACCCAGTCTGTAGGAGCCAAAGGGCTGGAGATCCAGCTCAACCACATCGACAATGATTAAGCCAATTGTGCCCAGCAACACAACCCCAACAAAACTCTCCTCCCACCACACACTGCTCAGTAACACAGCAGTGTGGCCTGGCCCTTGAGACAAGGACACTGGGAGCTCTGCACTGAGCATCCTCAGTCTTCACTCTCTGTGTCTCTTATTTCTGCTGCTCTTGATAAAGTCAAATTGTAAGCGGCAGTACCATGCCTTCTTAAGTCCTGGAAGTTGCACTATGAATGGACTTGAGAGGTGATGGTACATTCCCAGTGTGTAGCCCAGTCCATCACAGGAGTAGGCAGCTTGGTGTCTGGAATGAAGGTGGCCTTGGGGACTGTTCTTAGCCCATAGTTTTACTCCAGGGGAGTCAGCTTCCCTATTCTCTGGGGACTAAAGGATTTGGGGTCTCTTTTTTTTTTTTTTTTTTTTGTCTTTTTGAGACAGGGTCTCACTATGCAGTTCAGGCTGGCCTTAAGCTCACTTTGTAGCTCAAGCTGGTCTCGAACTCGTAACAATCCTCCTGTCTCAGCCTCCCGAGTGCTGGGATTACAGGCATGCGCCACCACGCCCGGCTGTCGATTTGGGGTCTCTTATTTGGACAAGTCAAGCACTCTCCAAGTGGGTAAACTAAGAGGCACGAGGGAAGTTCAAAGGGTAAAAGGGGGCCACAGAGCCCACGGACAGCCACAGCCCTTGCTTTGGGATCGGTCTCACTTCTCAAAGCAGTGCACCTGACCTTTGTGCCCTGCCATCAGAGTATTTGTCAAACTGTCTTAAAAAGCATTCATTCCCCACCCTTCATCATCCAGTGTGAGATGGCAGTCAGTGGGACAAAACGCCTACACTACAGCAGTGGAGAGGAGATTTTCATGGTCCTTAGGTTATTTTCTTTTCCTATCAAATTAAGTTCATAATTTGTTTCTCATTACTATGAGAAGGCAGATGCAAGAAGGCCAGAAAATTTCAATATCAACAAATTTTCATTCTTTTTTTTTTTTTGGTGGAACCAGGGATTGAATTCAGGCCCTTGCGCTTGCCAAGGAAGCACTTTTTCCACTGAACCATCTCCCTGGCCAAATTTTTCATTGACTGGAGCAGTTCGTTGTCCCCAGGCTCATCTACAATGGTTTAGTTCTGTTCAATTTGTTTGGTGCTGAGGGCTAAACCCACAGCTTCTTCATGCTCAGCACAAGCTCAGTCACACAGATTCACCCCCAGGCCTCGGTCTGTTTAGGGTACATGCTGTGGAAGCCAGCAAGTGTCCTGTTCTATTTCACTGAGGAAAATCCCACATAGACCACCAAGAACACAGCCAAGCTTCTTCCCTGAGCAAGATGGTCTGAAAACAGCAGCCTAGAATCCCTCAGCATGCTTAGTTGAGCGAGGAAGAACAGCCTAACATCTCTACTTCTTAGCAATACCTTAAGAACATCTGCTTAATACTTAAACATCTAAGCCAGACATGTTGGTACACTCCTGCAATCCTAGCACTTGGGACACCAAGGCAGGAGGACCATGAGTTTCAGGCCTTATTGTCACAAAAGCAAAAATGTATTTGTATAAAGTATTTGGATGAGTCTAGAAATTATAGTTTGGGGGGAAAATTATAGTTTGGAACCTTCAAAGGAATAGACTAGCTTCCTTAAAGAAGTATGTACCATAGAAATCTAAAGTTGTTCAAGTCCCGAGGCCCACTGGTGACCTCTGTCTTAGGAGCTTGCCTTTCCTTCCTGTCACAGGCCAGCTCAAAGCTGTCTCTTAAAGCTAAGTCCAAGATACTTCTACACAGCAACCACAGCCCTGTGAAATGTTCTCATTCCTAAAGCCAGCAGATTCACATCAGAGCTGTCTGGACAGTAAGTATATGAATGATAATTGCTTTTCTTTTCTTTTCTTTTTTTGTCTTTTTGAGACAGGGTCCCACTATGCAGTTCAGGCTGGCCTTAAGCTCACTTTGTAGCTCAGGCTGGTCTCGAACTCACAACAATCCTCCTGCCTCAGCCTCCCAAGTGCTGGGATTACAGGCCGCGCCACCACGCCCAGCTATAAGTAAGGGTTCTTTTTTTTTTTTTTTTTTTTTTTGGCAGTACCAGGGATTGAACTCAGGCCCCTTGTGCTTGCCAGAGGAGTGCTTACTCCATTGAGCCATCTTCCCAGCCCTGATAACTGCTTTTCCAGAGACAATGAAGTTCACCAAATTTAGTTTACCTACCTGTATAATTTATGTTTTACTGGATCC
Organism: Ctenomys sociabilis; assembly: GCA_004027165.1. Classification (NCBI taxonomy): domain Eukaryota; kingdom Metazoa; phylum Chordata; class Mammalia; order Rodentia; family Ctenomyidae; genus Ctenomys; species Ctenomys sociabilis. The sequence continues at coordinate 35,103 of PVKA01009515.1, read as the reverse complement.
TCCAGGACTATTTTCATCCATATATTAATTTCCCTCCAGTGCACATTTGCCTAGCATGTTTGAAGCCTTGAGTTTAATCTCTAACACCACACACGTACAAATATTGCACAAACAACACTGGACTTGAAGCCAGAGTTCTTCAGTGCTGCATCAATTCTATGGGTGACACAGTGGGCTGTTAGGAGAATCTGTGCAGAGGACTGGAAAGAATGTGTTCTGAAATGCATAAGCAAGTAAATGTGTTGAAGAGTCACTTTTCTAACATATTCTTAATTGAAAGAGGTGATTTTGGATGGCATACTATGTTCACTATGAATCCTCAAGAGTATTACAGAATCCACCAAAGAAGGAGGAAAAATATACCAATGATTTAATCTAAGACAATATCCCACTTCACATCAAATTTGAGTTGTTGGCTGTGGGGAAAAGGAAGCCAATTTCAAACCCAGCATGACTGGCATCCTTAGGACATTGACTACCTGGAGTATAAATTCTGTGGGGTCTCTCCTGCACTCAAAGAGAAAACACAAGCCTGCCACAGAGACAGTCACCATGCTGTCCTGCTTTACTCCTCCCCACCTACTTCCTTTTCTTCCAGATGAGAAGCGCTTTCATTTACCCACTGTTTTGACACATCCTGTCTCCCAGCTCCTTCCTAGAAACTCCTTCCTGGGCTATTTCTGGGAAGACCTTTCATTCTTTCAGGCCCTCAGACCCAGCAAATGTATGACACCTGTCTCCACCACAGTCACAGATAGTACTCTGGCTACCTAATTAATATTCCAGTTCCCTTCATGCCAGACACTTTCACCAAGGCTTTACATACAACAACCCAGGCAGGAGTCAGATCCCTTGGTCCCATCTGCAGACTCCAACTGGTTCAGCCATGCTTAATAGGCCAAAAGTGAGCCAAAAAAGATTCAAACCAGGGTCTGAGGTAGAGCTCAGTAAGAGAGTGCTTACCCAGCATATATAAGGTATTGGGTTTCAACCCCATAAACGGGGGGAAAAATCAAAAATAAAAATAAACTTTCAGCATCCAAGTACTTGCTTCCACATTTAAAACATCAAAATCTGATTTTTTTTTTTTTTTTGGTAGAACCAGGGATTGAACTCAGGCCCTTACGCTTGCCAGGGAAGCACTTATTCTACTGAGTCATCTCTGCAGCCCTATTTATTTATTTATTTAGTGGAACTGGAGATTGAACTCAGTCCCTTGTGCTTGCTTTACTTTATTTATTTAAATTTTATGGAAGGGTCTATAGGGTATTCAGGGTCCCACTACTAGATCAGACTCTAGTGATCCACCTATTTACAGCTTCCCAAGAGCTGGGATTACCGGTGTGGGCCACCATGCCCAACTCAACTGCCATCTCAGCGTGCCCAGGGCTGGAGCCGGCAGGGCAGGCCTGGGGATCAAACTCCCAGCCCCTGTGCCTGCTTGCAGGGGCTTTAATCCGCTGAGCTATTTGGCTGGCACGATGATGATTTTTAGATGCAAAGCATATGAGAGTTACCATTCTGGATTAACAGTTGAGGGAAACGTGCAATTTTCTAAGTATACTACCTTTTGCTTTTTCTCCCCCTCCTAACAGTTAAATCCTACCGGGAAAACCCAGATAGGGTTAAACCCTAGACTACATTTGACTGTACACAAACCTCTCCAGACAATTTAACACCCTTTACCAAAGATAAGAGAAGATGGAAAGACTAACAGGAAATTAAGCCATCCTCGTGAAGAGGCTTTCATAGTGACCATGTATTTTCCTTTATTCACTATAAACTGAACACACACACAAAAGCAAACTGCAGGCAGCAGAACAAGGCACAAAACGGGGGACTTGAGTTAGAGAGAAGTCAGAAGCCCTGGACTGCGCCCAAGGCTTTACCACCTCACCACCCAGGGCCCTACCCAGTCTCTCTGAGCCTTACTGCCCTTGTGTGCACAGAGGAAAGAGGATGAACTGCTAAGATCTTTCCCATCTCTGACATTTTAAGGGCAGGCGGCTATTCAGAGGAGAAGGAATTAAAGGTAGTTGATGGAGGTGAAAAGGAAGATTCATAGAATTCTACCCTGGACCCAAAAACAGCCTGGCTCAGCAGGGCACTCACCTTATCAGCCTAGATTTATTATGGAGTAGAAGGGCTGGCAAGTGGGAATCACAGCCTCCTACAATGAAATAACGTTCTGTTCCCAAATGGGTTCTGCTAAAGTGTGATTTATCTAAGTGTGCTAAACAACTTCCCAGGAGTATGAAACTATGTTCCCAAAATTGTGTTATTTCATGAACTTAACTTTTCCCCAAATGTGATTCACAGACACTGCCAAGCTGAGAATACTGTCAGGCCTGTGGCCATCTGTCCTATCCCAGTCCCCAGGGAGACGTGCAGGGGAGTGTGACAAGCCACCAGGTGCCATGTAAATTCAGCCATCAGTGTCACATCTCCAGCAAGAAATCTAGCGTCTTCTTGGATAAGTAAGTAGTTCAAAAGCAAAGAGGCTCACAGGTACCCACGCCTTCCTACATGCACTGAGGGCACTGCAAGGCAGGGAAGGTGGCCCAGCAAGAGCACTCCCTAAATGTGTCCCTTTTGTGCTATGAAGGGACTGTGCCCTGAGAGGCAGCACACAGGACCACAACACTCTGAGTTGCCCATATGACACATACACATCCTTCAATGAGATATCTCTGTCTTATTGACCCACATATCCCCACGCCTCATAGGACTGAATGAGGAAATAAAGATATAAAATGATCAGAGCTTCGAAGAACAGATGCCATGATTACTGTGGTCATGGTGACCTTCTTGGGTCTAGAGCTACAAAATGGTAACAGGCTGCCTTCAGTGAAGCCAAAGTGAAACTCCACAGACCCCAAAGTCTTATGCCAGCGAGAACATTGTCCTGCCCTCTGGCATCAGGAGCCTCAGGGCCTTGTGCAGCTATCAACCACACTGCTCCAGCCACATCCCAGTCCGTGTAATAAAGGCCCAGTCCACCCACCCACTCCACCCCTACCCCTTGGAACCTTTAAGTGGGGCTCAATGGAAGGTCTCAGGTCTTAGGGCAACCTCTTGGAGGGGACAGTGGGGCTCTGGTCCTTCCTTCTCTCCCTTTCGCTTTTTTTGTCCACAAGGCAAGCTGTTTTGCTCCACCTTAGCACAGGTCCAAAAGGGCAAGGCCAATCCAGCAGGCACCAAAGCCTATAAAGCACTGAGCCAAAATCTTCTCTCTTTAAAAGAATGACAATGGTCACGTACCTATTACACTGACAGAAAGCTAACTAACCTACAGGGGAATGGGCCATGCATTGAGGTGACACTCTGTCCAGGTATCCGGAGTACCCTGAGGATCCTGCAAGGTGAGTGATCCACTGCTGACTAGACAGACCTCTGGGACAGATTTATAGGAAAGGCTAGACTCTGATGGCAGATAGATTTCAGCATACAGGGCAGATGAGATAGCTCAGTGAACAAAGTGCCTACTTAGGCAAGCACTGGGACCATGGTTCAATCCACAGGCTGTGCTGGGCCCTGCACAGCCTGTGGATTGAAACATGATGGGGGCTCGCCTGTAACCCCAGTGCTGGGAAGGCTGAAAACAGGAAGATCACCGAGTCAGAGCTGTGTAGTGAGTCCCTGTACCAAATACATTAAAAAAATAAAATAAAATAAAATAAAATAAAATAAAATAAAAGACGGGCCAGACAGATGGCTCAGTGGAATAAGCACTTCCCTAGCAAGTGCAAGGGCCTGAGTTCAATCCCCAGTTCTGGGGGGAAAAAAAATAAAATAAAAATAAATTTACCACCATGAAGGCAATAGGGACTCTAGCCAAAATAATGCATGTTTGTCATAGGAAAAAAAAAAAAAAAAAAGATTAGGGCATACATGGAACCTAGAGGAGGGACTCCCAGTGTGTGCAGCAGCCGGGACCCAGTGGACAGGACAGGCAGAGGGACCATGAGTTGATCCTCAACATCTGCTATCCTGCCCCAGAGAAAGAGGTCACCTCCCAGTGAGGCCACCAAGGCCAGTGTCCACCCTTCCCAGCATGTCCTGGAAATCCAGTTTCCACTCCAAGAGAAGGCAGAGGGGCTTCCTGGGCAGCACTGGGCAGGCAGATGGCCATGCTCAAGAAGCCAGGAGGAACCTATATTAGGACACACTGTATGCCAGTTGTTTCCTAGACACTTTTTGAAGACTCCTGTGTCACAGAAAATAATTCTTTTGCTTCCTGCACAGGCTAAAAAATTGTAAGTATGCCTGGTGTTGTCTCTCTATGTGGATAAAAACAGCTTTAGAATTGTCTCTCGATGTCCTGGGGAGGTCAAAATTATCTCCTCTTTTTTTTTTTTTTTTTTTTTTTTTGGCAGAACCAGGGATTGAACTCAGGCCCTTGTGCTTGCCAGGGAAGCACTTATTCCACTGAGCCATCTCCCAGCCCCAAAACTATCTCCTATTACCTGGCAGACAGAAAGGCACCTGCAGCTGTCATTATTAGTTTTATTCATCATGAGAAGCAGTTCACACACATAGCATGTCTGTGTGTCCTTTCTGCTGGGTAAGTGCTATTGTACCCATTTTGCAAATGTACAAACAGGCTCGGGGCTGTGAAAGAGCTCACAAATGTTTATAAAGTTAGTAAGAGTAAGGATCACAACAGAAACTCAAGTCTGCAAAAGCCTTTTTGCTGTTCTGCATAGCCCTAAGGCTGTGCTACTCAACAATCACAAATTCTACCAGGTATGATGGGACACACCTATAATCCCAACACCCCGGGAAGTGAGACACGAAATTCAAAAGTCTATACCCAGTCTGAGCAAACTTAGTAAGATCCTGTCTCAAAAAGATAAAGGCCCTGGGTTCAATCCTCACTGGTAGGAAAAAAAAAAAAAAAAAAAGAAAGTCAGAAATTCAAAGCAATTGCTGTGTGATATAGTCAACCAACTTCCCTAAACCCCTGCCTATAATCCTGGATTTTTTTTTTTTTAATCTTGGATTCTTTCCTTACCAAAAGATAGGACTGCAACAGAACACACAAGATTGCTTTCAATAATAAAAATCAGTCTAGTCACTATCTTTTTAGGGGTGACTCATGCATCACATGGACCTCCTACACATGATGGGCAACAGAAAGCCATCACCACTGTCACAACTGTTCAAAGAAACTGAGGCACAGGGGCCAGGGAGATGGCTCAGTGGACTATGCGCTTCCCTTGCAAGCGCAAGGGCCTAAATTCAATCCCCGGTTCTGCCAAAAAAAAAAAAAAAAAAAATTAACAAGTGAATGAATGGAAACAAAAAAAAAAAGAGAGAGAGAAAATTGCTTTCGCCAGGGAGGTAGCTCAGTGGAATAAGTGCTTGCCTGGCAAGCACAAGGTCCTGAGTTCAATCCCTGGTACCACCAAAATAAATAGATAGATAGATAGATAGATAGATAGATAGATAGATAGATAGATAGATAGATAGATAGATAGATAAAATTGTTAAGAAAAAAAAAAAGAAAGAAACTGAGGCACAGCATAATCAAAGTCAGAGCAAGGGAGCTCAGACTGCCACTTCCTCTCTGTACATGTACTACTGCTCCAAAGCCTAAAGGCTCTGGAGCTTGAAGACTTTTGGAACTCTCTGAAACAGAGGTCTGCATTTGAATGAATCACTGGACACTGACTCCCAGAAGCTGAGCTTTGTACTCAGCTGCTGCATCCCTGATGGGCACCAGTCAGGGCAGGAACAGTTGTTCTCCTGAACCAGCCTGCATGTGGCCCTGGTGGGGCCCTTACTCCACTGTTCTCAAAAGCCTATTCCTGCTGGGCCTGGTGGCGCATGCCTGTAATCCCAGCACTCGTGAGGCTGAGGCAGGAGGATTGTTGTAAGTTCAAGACCAGCCTGAGCTACAAAGTGAGCTTAAGGCCGGCCTGAACTGCATAGTGAGACCCTGTCTCAAAAAGAAAAAAAAAAGAAGCCTATTCCTGGCTTTTGAGAGTCAGATCAACACTACAGACCTCCACATACACAGGACATCTTCTGGTGTTCTGCTTCCGAACCCACGTAGTTTTCACTGATACTTGGTGCCAGAGCTCCAGGGACCCCTCCCAAATGCTCCTACCACCTCTAAAATCCTCTCAGCTTCCTGTACCTTCCGGGAAAACTGGCACTTTTCTCCATACCCTCCCCCATCATTTCAATTTCTCTGTTTTGAACCTCTCTGAACATACCCATGGCACACAACTGTAACATTTCTTTAAGGAATCCAAAACTCCATTTCTGAAACCAACTTTCTAAACCCTGAGTCTGTTACACTGCAATCAAACATCACATTTAGATTTCCTAAAAATATCACACCGGTACAATGCCTCCTTTTTACTCCCACATGCCCATCCCCCAAACACACACACACTGCAGGCTGTTACTTAGACACTGAAGGCTATAATTTAAATGTCTCTAATAGCATCTACAACAAGGACATTTGCAACTGAAGCTCCTAACTGAATTCCAACAGTAAATAAGTAGACATGGCTGACAAATAATGAACTGTAACTCAAAAAATAACTGTAAAATCCATAACATCTGCACCTGTTTCAACTTTCATAAAAACCCTTTTTTGAAAGGAAGACCAGTTAATCCATCTTGTAACCCAATGCCTAGTAGGCACTGTATATCCGTTCAATGAATATCAACACATATTAATGCATAAAATTGGGAATCCACTGTAACTTCTGTCATAATCTAAATCTATTTGACCCTGACACAAATGTTATCTGAATCAACACAAATAACAGACAGCTGCTCACATTCAAAATATACATAACTCTGTCACTTGAACTGTCCTGAAGTTGTTCTTGTTTGGAAGACAAATGGTTAGCAGCTGCAAGTTCAATTATGAAGTGCTTGGTAGGAAAACAGACATGGAACCAAAGGGAACCTAAGTGCTACTGCACATATTAAATGTGGAATTCCTTCCTGACAAATGTCTTTCGCTTCCTCAAGGAAAACTAATCCGGATATGCCCTTTGAACTTGGGGAAGACATACATTTGTGCCTTGGCACAAAGAATCTCGTTTACTAAAAGCTGGGTAAAACAGGACGAGTAGAGAAGTGAGTCCTTTTGAAGGTCTCCATTCTTCTAATTTTGTTTTCAAGGGAGAAGGTGGGGTACAGGGAAAATGACTAGCCTGTATGTTCAAAGGCTCAGGCTGATGCAGGGTGCTGAGCAAGTTACTTTCTTCTTTCTCCTCCTTTTCTCCCTTGCAAAACAAAGGAGCAATAATTAGTAGATTAAATAAGACAAGGTTGGTATAATAAGGCAAGGTTGGTATACTTCTAGATCTGCCCTGGTGACGGAAATGGACTGTGACCGACACTCAACAGAGATGCCACCAGCCACCTTATAGCCCAATGTGGCTCACAGCTGTAGTTTTGTAACTGTAGTTTTAGAAATCTTGCCGGGCGTGGTGGCTCATGCCTGTAATCCCACTCAGGCTGAGGCAGGAGGATTGTTCTGAGTTCGAGAGACTAGCCTGAGCTACAAAAGTGAGCTTAAGGCCAGCCTGAACTGCAATAGTGAGACCCTGTCTCAAAAAGATAAAAAAAAAAAAAAAAATCTCTAGGATTTTATATGGAGCAGGGCGGGGCATGGACATTAAAATAGGACAAACCTGGGCTCCAAACTTAGCTCCACCATTTGCTTGTGAAATTAACCTAACTTCCCCAAGCTCAGTTCTCTTTTGTGTATCAGAGAATACTGTGATCTTTCTTGCATAATTGTAGTAAAACCTGAGATCATAAATACACAAAGGCCAGATAGGCCTGTATTAAACACTAGCTATTTTTCTGGTTATCACCTTCAGAAATAAAGGCTTCCTGTCCTCTGACCCCAGCCTTCTGCTCCTTCCGGCATCAGAATTCACTTTTATTACTTCCCAGATTAAAAGCTGTGAACCTGCCCAATCTGCCTTGTCTGTCAGGAAAGCTACTTGTTCAGACAGATCCAGCACCCCCCATCCCTCCCACTCCCCACCCCAGCTGTGGAAGGTCTCAGGAACCCAAGCCCCTGCCTCCAGAACTGCTGGCTTCCATTCACCCTGGACACCAACACCTCACAGCCTCATAGCAGCCTGCAGTAATTCACAAACTCTTCCTGGTAGCTAGTATGTGTCAAGCCAGGACTGTTCAGTGCACTCAAAACACCTATTGGTGGTTTCTGGGATTTTCCTCAGAACTCTCCTTTGATGACCCTGAATAAAGACAACATAAGGCTGGGGATGTGGTTTAAAGTTAAAAGTGCTTGCCTACCCTGCCTTCAATCCCCAGTGTGCTAGCAAAACACACACACACACACACACACACACACACACACATACACAGATAGTATGGCTCATTTTTTATTTGCAACGGGCTATATTTTTAATTGTTCAGTGATATTAACACTCAGCAACAGAAATGCAATGAGTTACATTTTTTGCTAAACCAGGGTTATCAAAGTAAGGCTAAAGAGACTTATTTTAGAAGGAATGCTGTTCCAGTAGTAATAAAAGTGGTGCACTTTGTACTTAAATGAATATATATTCCTTGTTCAACAACCAACCTGTTTTTGGAATTCTGACCAAGGCACACTGTTCAGACTTAAAAGCTTTCACTTCGCCTTAGGACCCATTCTTTTTTTGTACAGCCTGTATATCTCATTGATCAAGCCTCAAAGTCTTTTTTTATACTTTGTTTATACAGTACTGTAATTTTATTTTTGGTGCCAGGAATCAAACTCATGACCTTGTGCTTGCCAGGCAGATGTGCTGCTGAGCTATATCCCCAGCCCAGGTATTATAATTTTTGCTGACTGCACTGTATGGTACAGTGCTGTAGCTTTATGTTCTGTCACACACAATAGTATTGCAAGTAAAAGTATGCGGATAAAAGCTAAGTCACCAAGGGCCAGTGAGATAGCTCAGTGGACTAAGCACCTGCTTAGTTAGGCAAGCACAGGGATCCAAGTTCAATCCCCAGCACCACATGCCACACTGGCCCCACCCCTGGCATGCTGAGTCCACCACTGAGTCCGGGCATAGTGGTGCCCTCCTATAATCCCAGCACTGGGAAGGCTGAAAACAGGAGAATCACTGTGAGTCTGAGTTGCATAGTGAGAATACATTAAAAGGAAAAAAAAAGCTAAGTCACCACACTCAAGTTTCCTTTGCCCATTTCATTGTTTCGAATAATTACAATGTACACACTACAGACAATTCTTCATGCAGGAACTTTTTTTGAGGCAGGGTCTCACTATGTAGTCCAAGCTGTCCTCCTTTCAAGGCAATTCTCCTGCCTCAGCCTCCTGAGTGCTGGGATTACAGGTGTGCTGCACCATGACTGGCTACAACCAACTCATGTGAGAACTCAAGTCATAGGACTCAAAGTCAGTCATAGAACAAGAGAGGAATGTCTGTAATGTGGCCCACTGGGTCTACTGGTTTTTCCTTTAGTGATAAAAACCTGTCCCTGGCTCCAATGTCCAAGTTTTATCTATGGACACAAATGAATTCCTAAGATAAGCTGGGTAAATTTTCTAGGATACTAACAATTACTGGTAGGGAGCTCTCTTCTTCCTGTTTCCCCACATTCCACAAACCCCAAGAGGGAAAGAAGACCTTTAACTCAGGCCAACAATCTGGTAGGATTTCCATCAGGCTTTGAATAATCCACCAAACAAAAGGTCTGCAGTCATCTTAGAATTCTTGTTAACTTCTGAAGCCACCCTTGTTGAGGATGTTCTTTTTCTCCCCTGCACTGGGAAAATCCAGACTGAACCCAAGGCCTTTGACTGAGCTGCATCCCCAGTTTTCTAAGTCACTAAACTGCTCAGGCTGGACTTAAATTTGTGATCCTCCTGCCTCAACCTTCCACAATGCTGATTACAATGCTGTCCTGCTTAGCTACAAAGACACTCTTGAATGTATCAGGGGGCCGGGGAGATGGCTCAGTAGAATAAGAATAAGTGCTTCCCTGGCAAGCAAGCAAAAGGGCCTAAATTTAATCCCCAGTTCCAAAAAAAAAAAAAAAAAAGTATATCAAAGGGTGGTAAAAAGCAACAAGGGCAAAGTTTGTGACTCCGAACTTTAAGTTCTGATTCTGTGGTTTGTTTTTGATATGGTGATAAGACTAAAACCCTGTGTCTAACTTGATCTAATTTTTAAGCACTAACCTGGATATGCATATTTTAACTCATTAAATAAGGAAATATAGTTAACTGGGGTGGAGATCAAGCTAGGAGGACAAACTATGAATAGTTAATTAGCCAATTCTCCCTACAATGGGGCCCCAGATTTCAAGATTTAATTTGACCCACACTCAGGATTATTCACTCAACTCAATTGTCCCACTTTATCTGGAAAGCAAAGGCACTTAGGATCCTGCCTTGGAGACTCTGAACCCTTCTTGTTAACTAAAATAGGTCAATTCCAGAAAAGCTTTTATTTCAAGGAGATTTTTGGCTGTGGTTATTTTGAAAAACCACTACTTTTTTTTTTTTGTCTTTGTGAGACAGGGTCTCACTATGCAGTTCAGGCTGGCCTTAAACTCACTTTGTAGCTCAGGCTGGTCTCGAACTCACAACAATCCTCCTGCCTCAGCCTCCCGAGTGCTGGGATTACAGGCCTGTGCCACCACGCCCGGCTGAAAACCACTACTTTTAAAACATTATAAATCTTAAAAATGAGTGCCCCCCCCATCAAGGACTAAAATACCTCCACCCTATTTCCTTATTCTTTTTTCTTTTTTTCTTTTTTTTTTTTTTTTGCGGAACCGGGGATTGAACTCAGGCCCTTGCGCTTGCCAGGGAAGCGCTTATTCCACTGAGCTATCTCCCCAGCCCTCCTTATTCTTTTTTCACCTGGCCACTTAGGACTGTGTGGTATATAGGGGTACTTTTCCATACCTTCAGTTTACTACTTGAAAACAAAAAAAAGTTGAGAATACTGGATAAAATCACCAAATTCAATATAGAGGAAACCTGTAACATTTCAAACCAATAGGCATCCTGAATGAGAGCACACACTACACACACACCGAGGAACAAGAGCAGAAACACACCACTCCTCCTTCCACTCCAACAGCCCTGGTCCTGCCTGGCCCTGGCCTGCTGTTTCCCAGAGGAAGCACCGAGCTCTGCAGGCTTCTACTATCACTTCCTGCTCCTGGTTTGGAGAAGAGCAGCAGAGTCCCTGACAAGAAGGTGCTGGGAGCCTGCTATACATGAGTGGCCCCCAAATCTGCAACAATGCCCTCCAGAGAAAGTCAAGGTGAAAACGTTCCAAACTGCCAGGTATGATGGTGTACACCCATAATCCCAGCACAATTACAGACAGGATAACTGGGAGTTTGAGGCCAGCCTGGACTACACAGTGAGACCCTGTCTCAACCCCCTCTCAAAACATACAAAGCAGGCTGGGGAGGTGGCTCAGTGGAATAAGTGCTTCCCTGGCAAGCGTAAGGGCCTGAGTTCAATTCCCAGTTCCGGAAAAAAAAACCTAACAGATCCACTCAGGACACAAGAAAATTATTTGAATGAAACTACCACAACATCATAGGCAAATAATTGCAAAGATACCATATGAGAATACTTAATTTTAACCATCAATTAAAAAAAAATCAAAACCACAAAGTGGATTATAAAGAAACTTTAGAATTAAATCAAAATACCACAAAGACCAAGTATTACTGAAGTAAACCTAAAAACCTGCTGGGCATGGTAGCAGGAGACTAAAGCAGAATCACCAGGAGTACCAAGCCAGCCTGAACTACATTTTGACACCATGTCTCAGAAAGAAAGAAAAAGAGAAGGAAAGGAATTCTGCAAACTTGGACATACAAGTATATAAACAAGTAATATTTAATAAATTACAGTAGACTATAATTCACCTTGGAGAAAAAAATACCACATCTTACACCAAACACAATGTACTCCACGTGGGACAGTTAACCATGTAAGGAAAAGAAAAGGCCAGAAGATGAAAAAGCCACATACTGCAGCCAGTTGTGGAGAGGTGACAGATTTCTAAAATACTGAAGAAAAACAGACTGGCCTATCCAAGATGTGCTTTTGAGAATTATGAAAAATTAACATTAAACCTTAACATATTATTAAGTATTTACAATATAAATATTTATGCAGTATAAATTAAATGTAACCACATAAAACATGAAGCATACAAAAACTATTTTAAATATCTATTTTAAAATGTTCAGACAGCAATAAAATTATCAGAAGGGGAAAGCCTTAGAGGTGGCATTTCCAATGTCCCCCAGTCCCAGACCCCTGACCCTACTTCTCCACCTTCACCCCAGCCCTGCACACACGACCCTCCCAGAAAAGGTTGGACTCATGCAGGAGTAGCCAACTTCCACCTGTGCAGGGCTGCTCACCAGTACCAGCTTCCTGCCACATCCAGCTTCCCAGGGAAATCCTAGCCACCCTGCAAGCCCAGCTCCAGTGTCACCTTCTCCAGATGCGGCCAGCACACAGTGCCTTCTTTGTAGCCCTTCTGGGAGTACTTTCCTTGCTCCATAGACATGAAGCCCCTGAGAGCCAGAGCCCATCGTTCTCAACTTGAGCCTCCCAGGACCTCCCAGTGCCTCCCAGGCAGTAAGCATCCAGGAAACAGCACACAGAGATGGTGAGGTGGAGAACAGGAATTCCACTCCAAAATAAAGTACATTAAAGGAAAGCAAGCTGTCTTTAAAGGAGCCCTTGGATTACCTATCGATCTATCAAAGAAAAAACAAAAAAACTTTCATTTAAAAAACCCTAATGCAAAAAAAAAAAAAAAAAAAAAAAAAAAAAAAAAAAAAAAAAACCCTAATGCTTGAGGAAACAGCTGAAATATACACTTTCAACTGGCTTTTGGAATATACTGGTTAATATGTAACAAAAGGTGAATTCATCTGAAAGCAAAATACATTGGTTCAAAAACCATTGACCAAAGTACCATTAAGAAAGGCAGATGTTCGGCCAGGGAAATGGCTCAGTGGGGTAAGTGCTTCCCTGGCAAGCGCAAGGGCCTGAGTTCAATCCCCGGTCCCACCAAAAAAAAAAAAAAAAAAGAAAGGCAGATGTTTTCATATTCTACTTTTCATCCACCCAAAATGCTAAGTGTGTGGGTGGTGTCTATGTGTAAAATGGGGTGTGGAGGTCCTCAGCAGCTGATCCCCACTGTCTAACAAAGCCCTGTGATGCATGTGGGCTGTTTCTTTAAAAGTTTCTAAAGCTCAGTCTTTAAGGTGAACTTGAAAATGGGATGATTCACTCCAGCCTGGTGCACAGTCCCCAGCCCCAGGCAGCCTCTCCTTACCCAGACTCCTGACAGCAAGGCAAGGAGGGTTCCAGAGCTCCGCAGAGGAGCCCCAGGCAGGCTCAGCACTTCTGGTACCCAGCTATGCCTCTACCTGGCCCTGGAGGACAAGTGCTAATTTAAAACAAAACACCATTCACCCTTCAGGGGTGAATGGACAGGACAGGCATGTGGCCTCCCTCAGAACAGCTCTCCTGGGACTTGGGGACCAGGACAAAGGCCATGAAGTACAAACTCCAATTGAGGGGTTGCAGGAGAGCCACAAAGGTTTCTGGAAGGGAGTCAGAGGGGTGAAATATAGGGACCTTCGACTTTTTTCCCAGACTCTGAGCTCATCTCCTCAGGTGTAGAGACCCACACACACACACACACACAATCTGTGCCATGTGTGAGGGAGCGGGAAGGATGCCCATTCACCTAGGAAAGGCAGGTGGCAAAAAAGGCTCTGTCTGTGGGAGCTGAGCTCTGGTTTCTCTGACCCACCAACAATGATGGGCTGCATCAAGACAACACTGCAGCAGAGCCCAAGGCTGGAACAGGCATGCATCCTGGTAAAGTTGAAGGGTTAAAGATGCTCAGTAAATAAAGACTTGGATGTGGGGCCGGGGGAGATGATCAATGGAATAAGCACTTTCCTGGCAAGTGTAAGGGCCTGAGTTCAATCCCCAGTTCCGAAAAAATAAAATAAAGACTTGAATGTTAATGGAGTAATAAGAAGTGACTTATTAAAAGACATGAGATCATGCTAGGCATGGTGATGCACATGTTATACCAGTACTTGGGAGGCTGAGACAGGAGGCCAGCCTGAATTTCATGGTGAGACTTTGAGAAAAAGATGAGAGAGACATAAACAGACACACACACACACACACACACACACACACACACACACACAGGCTGTACTAAGGTGATGTTTATTACGCAAGACAGACCAGGAATACAAAAGGATTTGGGAATAAGTCAGTTTGAGTAGACATAAAAAAAAGACACATGGACATACTGGCAAATCCATAATCCCAGCTGCTTGGAGGCTGTGGCAAGAGGATCACAAATTCCAGTTGGCCTGGGCAACTTGGCAAAATCCTGTCTCGAAATGAAAACTGTGGAAAGCCGGGCGTGGTGGCACAGGCCTGTAATCCTAGCACAGGGGAGGCTGAGGCAGGAAGATTGTTGTGAGTTTGAGACCAGCCTGAGCTATACAAAGTGAGCTTAAAGCCAGCCTGAACTGCATAGTGAGACCCTGTCTCAAAAAAGACAAAAAAAACAAAAAAGGAACTGGGGATGCAGCTCACGACTCTCTGGGTTTAATCCAAAAAATAACACGGAACTTAAGTCTCAGGATGAATTTTGTTCTTTGGGTATTTTGTTTTTTAATTGTAATACGATTTTTTTTTTTTTCAAATACACAAAAACCAGAAAGAACAGAGCAGGGTGTGGCATGAACCTAAATCCAACTACTCAAGAGGCTGAGACAGGAAGAGTTTTGCCCCAGGTAGTACAGGGAAGCCTCAGTTCACAGCCTAGTCACACTCCCTACCTGTTCTCTCAACCTGAATTAAACTGGCTCATTCGGTACAGGTCAAAATTCTGCCCAGAATTAAGGCTAAATTATTAGATTGGGAGGCTTTGCTTTGTTTTGTTTACAAGAATGACAAGGGGGGGGAAAAAAACAACAAGGACTCCTGTTACACTGACTTCTATCAGTAAGTATTTCATTAAAGCATAGATTTCTAATCCATTCAGAAGAAGTAATTATAAAACCAAGAAATAATCTAACAAAATAACTGTAGCATGACAGAGTTGGTCAGAAAAGATTACAGATAGACACAGTGATGCAAAGGTGTTAACCCAGCTACCTGGGAGGCTGACACAGAAAGATCACTTGAGCCCAAGAATTCAAGCCAGCTTGGCCAACCTGAGGCCAAGTCTCAAAGAAAAAAAAAGAGCCGGGCGTGGTGGTGCATGCCTATAATCCCAGCACTTGGGAGGCTGAGGCAGCAGGATTGTTGTGAGTTTGAGACCAGCCTGAGCTACAAAGTGAGCTTAAGGCCAGCCTGAACTGCATAGAGACCCTGTCTCAAAAAGACAAAAAAAAAAAAAAAAAAAAAAAATCAAGAAAAAGAGAAACAGGAGGAAGAAGGAAAAAGGAAGAGGGGATGGAATTGGAGGAAAAAGGAAGAAGGAAAAGAAAGAAAAGCAGGAACAACCCAAGTATAATGGCTCACTCCTATAATCCCAGGACTTGGATTTTTGAGCCCCCATACACACACTGGGGATTGAACTCAGGACCCTGCACTTGCCAAGCAGGTGCTTATATCACTGAGCTATATCCCTAAAAAGAGGAAGAAAATATGGACAGCTGAGCTACATCCATATGAGACAAGCTTTATGCTGGGTCTTTTTGTTTGTTTGGTTTGCTTTGGTTTTGTTCTTTTTGTTTTTTTGAGACAGGGTTTCACTATGTAGCTTATGCTGTCCTTGAACTATGTTGCCCAGGCTAGCCTAGAACTCACCAGCAATCCTGCCTCAGCTTCCCAATCCCAGCCTCTGGAATTACAGAGGTTGCCACCACACCAGGCCTGCTGGGTCTTGAAAGATGAGTAGCATTCATTTATCACGGGCACTGTTCTAGATGCTGGGGAAAGATCAGTGTGCAAGAGTCTCAGTCCCTGCCCTCCCTGAAACTAAATAGGCAGCTGGAACTGGAGCTACATGGCAGAGTGGTCACACCACTCAAGTGACTGATGATGATGACAATAGGGTCATGGTTATGACAGGAAGTGAGGGACATCCCCAACATAGGAGACCCTGAGCAAACGGACACACAGAGGGAAGTGGTCCACTGTGGGCAAGGTGAAACCAGGTGGGGCTGCTCAGTGAAGACCACAGCAAGTAAACAG
This sequence comes from Ctenomys sociabilis, assembly GCA_004027165.1. Taxonomy (NCBI): domain Eukaryota; kingdom Metazoa; phylum Chordata; class Mammalia; order Rodentia; family Ctenomyidae; genus Ctenomys; species Ctenomys sociabilis. Next base: position 18,860 of record PVKA01009515.1, on the reverse strand, counting down.
GGTAGGGAGAATCATGCTGGACCTGAAAGACAAATCCCACAGCTACACTACTGAAAGGCAAGGTCCTTGCCTTTCAGAGAAAAAGCGGGCCAGGAGCAGTGGTGTATGTTTGTAATCCCAGCAACTGGGGACTGAAGCAGAAGTGCTGTGAGTTCAAGGCTAGCCTTGGGTTGAATAGTGAGTTCAAAGCTAGGCCTTGGGTTGAACAGTGAGTTCAAAACTGCAGAGCAAGACCCTGTCTCAAAAATTAAATAGACAGCGGCTGGGGAGACGGCTCAGTAGAATAAGCGCTTCCCTGGCAAGTGCAAGGGCTTGAGTTCAATCCCTGATTCTGCCAAAAAGAATAATAATAATAAATAAATTAAATTAAATTTTAAAAAATTAAATAGATAAAATAAAACTCAAAATTGCTCAAAAGGAAAGAGAAACTGGGATGGGGGAAGGGAAAATGACAAGTAAATATATATACAAGACACTTAAGACAGCTACACTACTAATTCATATTAGCTCATTTTGAAGAAAGGTGCTTATATTGTATGATCAGTTTTTCATGTTTATATCTTTTAATCTGAGCAACTACTTTGAAGATAACAGGAAACAATATACTAACCATTGTTACTCTCCCACTATCTTGTTTTGAGATTTTGTACCATTATTTTTTATCATTTTCTCTTTAAAATAAAAAAATAAAATGGGGATAAGAAAAAAATAAAATAAAATAAAACTCAAAGGGAAAGTGGAAGGTGTTTATGTTCAAACAAGAGCTCACACCCTGCTGTGGGCCACAACTTCCTGAATCTCAGCCACTTCTGTACCCACACCAGCAAGAGAGCTCCATCCCAAGGATGCAGGACAGACTTTATGAACACTGTTCTAAAGACAGAAAGAACAAGCAGGTAGATGCACTGCAGTTCAAAACTACAAATCCACTTCACAAGCTGTCAGGGAGCATGCACACAGCTCAGAAAATACAGGAGAACCCCTGCACATCCACAGGTCTCCATGTGATGCCCTCCCTAACTCTGTGCACTGACAGACATGTGTCCTTCTGAGGCCACCTGGCAGAACTGCCCATGTAGGGAATGTGCTCAGAAAAGTGATTAGGTCACAAGGTTATACAGCAACAGCTCAGAACCCAAAATCACAGACACCACTGAGGCCAAGCCCCACCCCCTCTGTGTTTCTTCAGCACTCATGGCCATTTCCTCTGCACAGGGCTCCTTCAGAGCAACAGCCCAAAACTTTCATCCAGGTGCCTAGCTTCTATTGTATGCTGGGTACTATACATTCCATGCACAAAGCAAAGCCCAACTGTCCTGACATTTTATAAGGTCGGGGACTGATAAAAAGTGTCCTATGCCACATTAGCCAGTGGCCAGTGCTATGAAGAAAACAGGCTAATTAAAGAGGATAGTGTGCTGCAGTGCTGAGTGGAAAATGGAGAAAACTGAGGACATGAGCAGGCAGCCCTGAGGCCCTCAAGGTCAGTCCCCATTTCACAGATAAGGAAAATAAGAATCTCCAAGGTCAGGGCCAGAGAGATGGTTCCGTGGAATAAGCGCTTCCCTGGCAAGCGCAAAGGCCTGAGTTCCATCCCTGGTTCCGCCAAAAAAAAAAAGAATCTCCAAGGTCAAAGGTCCAGGGTGGTAGAGCAGGCCTATAATCATAGTGCTCTTGGAGGCAAAGGCAGGATGAACCCATGTTCAAGCACAGCCAGAGCAATTTGGAAAGACTCTGCTTCAAAATAAAAGGGACAAAAGACTCTCAACTAGATGGGCTGGGGGTGTGGCTTTAGACCTGATCCTCACCATCTCAAAAACTTTTAAATTAAAATTTAAAAGAGGGTCCGGGGAGATGGCTCAGTAGAATAAGCACTTCCCTTTCAATCACAAGGGTCTGAGTTCAATCCCCGGTTCCGCAAAAAAATAAATAAATAATAAAAAATAAAAATAAATAAAATTTAAAAGAATAAATAAAATAATAAAGTGACCTCTTCTTGGAAGGAAATGCAAGGTCCCCTAAGATCCAGTAATACTTTCTTTGATGCTGGAGTTGGAATCCTGCACCTCCTACCCTAGGCAAATTCTCTATGCAGAGATAGTACTCATTGGTCCAGCTCCCTCCTGAGCAAGGCCCCAGGGAACTCTGGCTCAAGAATGGGCTGCACAGCACACTTTAAGACAGCACAGAGCTGCAAACAAGAGCCTAATTCTAGGGGAAAAGATAAGATATGGGGCAGGCACACAGTTGTCCACCCTGCAATCACAGATACCAAGACATCAAGCCTTTTGAAGTTCTGGGCAAAATGGCTTACACCAGTAAAATTTTAGCACTCAGGAGGCTGAGGCAGGAGGGCAGCTGAGACTTGGAGAAAAGCCTGTGTTATATAGTGAGATCCTGTCTCAAAAGCAGATGAATAAATAATGTAGGGGGATATAGTTCAGTATAAGACCCTGGGTTCAATGCCCAATACCCCTCCCCACACACCAAACAGGGGACATGAAAAGAGAGGTAAACTTTAGTTGGGGGGGGGTTGTGAGCACCTCTGAGGAAATGACAGTGTGCAGAGAGGTGACAGTGCAGAGAGGTGACAGAGGCACACTCCCTGGCTGGGAACGGGAGGAATGAATCATCCTAGACAGAAGGAAGAGCACAGGCCACGGCTGGAGGGCATGCCAGCTGCACCCGTCTGAGGAAGTGAAAGCAGTAGAGTGGCCTGGGTAGGAGCACAGGAAACATGGTTAGGAGCCAGGGTGGCACTGGGGGCCCAGTGGGCTGCTCAGTACCATTGCACAGCCCAATTCTAAGCACACCAGAACCAGGACAGCCTCCCGAACAGAAGGATATGACTTTATACCCAACAGACTTCATTTTCACACTTACCGTCTCAGCAATATACTCTGATTTTTGGAACATTTACAGAAGATATTTTTGATTTTTTTTTTTTTTAGGTTGCAATCAACACTTCCTCAAACTTCAGGCCCCACGTTCCCTGTCCATGTCCAAGCAGGGTCATTACAACACTAGAGATAAACTCAAGGGATGAGTGATATGGACAATTCTGTACCAAGAGCTCTCACTATCAAAGGGCTTTGCATTTTTTGTTGTTTTCTTTTTCAGACAGGGTCTTACTACACAGTTTAGGCTGGCCTTGAGTTCCCTTTGTAGGCTAGGCTGGTCTCGAACTCACAAGGATCCTCCTGCCTCAGCCTCCCAAGTGCTAGAATTACAGGTATGCGCCACCTTGTCCAGCCTGGCTCTGATTCTCTAGTTTCTGTGTCTGATGATGTTTAAAACACGTGCTATAGTGGCTGAAGATTTAGCTCAGTGGTACAGCACATATGTAGCAGGCCCTGGATTTGGTCCTCAGCACCAAGAAAACAAAAACAAAAAATTGTGAAACTGTGTGATCTTATCACAGAAATCATGAAGGCAACGGTTTTTACACTAGCACCAAATGCAGGGAAGTACTGCTTGAACAGCTCTCAGGAGTCTATCCTCTTAAGGCTAGGAATTGTAGGCAACAGTCCCGTTTGTCCTCAGCAACCCACTCGGAGAAGCCTCCTGCTTCCACACGGCTGTGAGTCACAGAGGTGGGTGCAGGTGGCGAGCCAGGGAGGGCTGTTTGTCCAGAACCACCGCACACATCCACCACCGCAGATGGAAATTACCTCCCAGCATTCGCCTCACTGTTCAACTTCTACCAGTGACAAAGCCCAGCAGCCAACATTTTTGGAAAGCTTACTATGTAATAGCTCATTTAACTGTCAAACTACCCTAAGGAGGTGCTATTATTAGCCCTATTTTTTGCGCAGATGAAAAAAAGAAAATCACCCTAAGCCTGAGAGAGACTAAGAGACACAACCCAATCACAAAACTACAGTAACAGCCAGGCTCCAAACCCAGCTCCACATTTCTACCATGTTCAGGTTCTCCCAGCTCCACCACAATTTTGCTGCCAATTTTTTCTCCCTAGGCTTTTTGTACTGTTTTCTTTGGATGAAATCCCCCCTCTCTGCAAGAATACAGATGTCACAATTAACAGAATGATGATGGGTACTATAGTTAAAAGTGGTTGTAAAAATTACTGAGGAATTCCCGTCCTGGGGGTGGACTCACTGTTTAGGACAGTGACTACTGTGCTGTCCACTAAGACTAAACAAGTATTACAAACCATCAAGCTACAAGTCCATATCAAGCAAAACAGCCACTAAGGCACTGAGGGGCCTTGTACAGTGCACAGCCAGCTAGCCGATGGCCTTCTAACCAACACAAAGAGGGACAGTTCCCAAGTCCACAGGTCCAGGGTTATTCAAACCTAGGGAGGGGAGAGGTCAAAGGAATCACCAAAAGGAGGTATGTCAAGCCTGCTTTGTTCATTTCTCAGTTGCCTTCCCAAAGCCATCAGCATACAGGGAAAGATTATAAACCTGATATGGGGGTGGGGGTTGTCATGCCTGTAATTCCAATACTCTGGAGGCTGAGATAGGAGGACCCAGAACTTTGTGCTCTGCCTGAGCAATGTAGCAACTTAGCATAAGTTAAATAGCAGGGCTGGGGAGATAGCTCAGCGCAGGACCCCAGCACACCAGGCCAGCCCCAAAACCACTAGGGAGGCTGAGACAGGAGGATCATTACACATAGTGAGATCCTAGACCAGATAAATAAATCAACAAATGATTAGAAATAAATAACAAAGGGTCAGGGAGATGGTTCAGTAGGATAAGTGCTTCCCTGGCAAGTGCAAGGGCCTGAGTTCAATCCCTGGTTCTGCCAAATAAATAAATAAATAAATAAAGGCTTAAAATAAATAAATTACAAAATAACGAAGGGCTGTCAAGGCTCTGGGTTCGATCCCCAGGACTGGAGAGAAAAAAAAAAAAAGCCTGATCTCTTCTCTAGCTAAGTGTCTGTCCCCTCACAAGTGTGTCCCTTACTCAGGACCCCAGACTGCTGTGGAAACTCAAAAACCTCAGAAAACAGCCTCCTGAAATTCAAGCGCTGGTTTGTGAGCAACATAAACACATATATGCAGCACCTCACTTGTGGTTTCCCTGGTCTGGGTGCTCTCCTCCTGTGTCAGTTTAGTGCTCCTGGTCCTGTAAGTTAGTCCTAGGAGTCACTGGGAGGAAAGAAGTTTTATTTTTACATTTATGTATTTATTTATTTCGAGACCACCTATAGCTAAATAGTTTAGGAGCCAATCTTGAATTCACTTCGTAGCTGGGCTGGCCTCGAACTCAGTGGTCCTCCGGCCTCAACCTCCTTAGTATTGGGGGCAGACAGTTTGTTGAATGAATGAACAAACGATGAGATGAAGAGAAAAATCACTCTCTTCCAGCTAAAGAGTTCTCAGGAAGGCGGCCAAGGACAAAGCGTCCCCCGGGTCAGCAAGGGAAAAACCCCAGGAAAGTCTACCCCCACCCGTTCCCGGCCCCACAGGTGTCAGGCACCGGAGGATGAGAACTGGGCAGGCGGCTGCCAACTCCGCGGCCTGGACAGGGGTCAAAGGCCCCGACGCGACCTCAAGGTTTCTCAGACAGCCCCCCCACACACACCAGGAGGGCCCTGGGGAGAAGCTGCTCGAGGCGCGCAGGGGAAATCGAGGCTCGCCAGGCCTGCCCGGCCCACTCACTCGGCTGAGCTGGTCCCGTTCACCGCCGAGCCGTCTGGGGCCGGGTTCAACTGGATGGGCGTCGGCTTCTTCTTGGGCATCTTGCGCGTCGAGGGCTCCTGGACTCCGAACGAGGGCGGAACGGGTGGCTGCAGAGGCCCTCCCTCCAGGAGGTCCCGGCGGCGGTACCCGCGAAGGGCTGCACGCTCGGCCACCTGGACTCCCTTCCTGTCCCCTCAGACACAGGCGCTGGCGCTCGGTCGGCCTTCCCGCGCACGCTCCACCGCACAGCCGGGTAAGAAGCCACCGCCACCGCCGCCGCCGCGTTCTGACTGCTTGGCTCTGCGGTCCCGAGGGGACCCAGGGAGGAGGAGGGCGGGCCAGGCGAGGCCACGCCCACACCCCTGCGGCGCTTCCCTCGCGCCGGCTCGCGACCAACAGCCAATGGGAAAGGAGCTCGGCGGTGTATTACGCGGAAATACGTCACGAGGGCGCGGCCTGACGGCTTGGGGGCGGGGCGCAGCATGTGCTTTCTGGCGCCCTCTGCTGCCCGAGGTGCTCAAGCCACTCAGGTGGAGGAGGTGTGGGCTGGTTCTGTCGCCGACACCGAGCCCAGAGGTCAGTGAGGTCCCCTCCTCTGCGGCACAAGAGCCCCTCTCTTCCCGCGCACCAGCCAGAGTCGTGTTGGCAGATATGAAAAAACAGCTCAATGGCACACACATGTAATCACAACTTCCAGACCGGCCTGGACTTCATAGCTCAGGGCCAGCCTCCCTAGTTAGGAAGACCCAGTCTCAAGAAAAAAGAAAAGTATCCGGGTGTGGTGGCGCAGGCCTGTAATCCCAGCACTCGGGAGGCTGAGGCAGGAGGATTGTTGTGAGTTCGAGACCAGCCTGAGCTTAAGGCCAGCCTGAACTGCATAGTGAGACCCTGTCTCAAAAAGACAAAAAAAATGGGGCCGGGGAGATGGCTCAGAGGAATAAGTGCTTCCCTGGCAAGCACAAGGGCCTGAGTTCAATCCCCGGTTCTGCCAAAAAAAAAAAACAAAAAGACAAAAAACAAAGTAAAATTGAGCCAGGCATGGTGGCACATGCCCTAACCCCAGCACTCTAGAGGCTGAGGAGGGAGAACCATTACAAGTTTAAGGCCACTCTGAACTGAGTAGCATGACTGTGTCTCAAAAGTTAAAAAAATTTTTTTCATTAGCTTTTCAAAACTATATTAGCAGGCCTGGGAGATAGTGCAAAGTCCTGAGTTCAATCCCTGGTACCAAAAATAATAAAACTATATTAGCAATGTAGGAATATTTAAATTTGATATACTTCTATTTTTTTTTTACTTCTATATTTAGTAATACAAATAAAAACAGATTTTTGAGCAATTTACATTTTTGAGACAGGGTCTCATTTTGTAGCTCAGGCTGACATTGAACTCACAGTGTAATTCACTGGCCTCTAACTCATGGCCATTCTCCTGCCTCAGCCTTGTAGGCATATACTGCCATACTTGGGTTAGTTAATAGAAATTTTAAGTTCTCACTTTCACCCCATTTAAAAAAAAAAAAAAAAAAGGGAAATTCCTTCCAAACCTGAAATTTGGATCCTATCGCCACTGGGAAGCTCAGCCTCCGATGACTTTTGCTCCTAACTGTTCATTGTGGCCTGAGAGAGTCCAGATCAAGAACTGGCCAAGTGATTAAAATTTTTAGAATATTTGAAGGCTGGAGGGTTCTTTTCCCTGATTTCCTTTCCAGGAAGGCAGTGATTCATCCGTTCTACAAGCTTTTCCTGAGTGGTAACACAAACGCTGACTGTCGAGACAAGCCAGCCATGTATGTGAACCACTGACCACAAAAGGACAAATGCCATAGCATAAATGTCACACTGAATCAAAAGATGTTGCTGGGTTTGTAGGTCCAAAAACTCCCCACAAAGCCTGGTGGTATACACCTATAATCCCAGCGAGGCTGAGGCAAAAAGATTACAAGTTTACCACCAGCCTGGGCAATTTATCAAGGGACCCTATTCAAAATAAAAATAAGTAAGTAAATAGCTGGGGGCGTAGCTCAGTGGTAGAACACCCCTAGGTTCAAGCCTCAGTATTAAGAGAAAAAAGTTTAAATACTGGTAATTTCACTCCATAATTTCTTTTTTTGTATTTTAGGGAAGGGTCTATAGGGTGTTCAGGGTCTCACTACTAGATCAAATTCATAGTGATCCGCCTCTTTACAGCCTCCCAAAGAGCTGGGATTACAGACATGCATCACCACCACGCTTCACCAACCCCAGTCTCATTCTATACTTCCACAATGTAGTTAGACCATAAATAGAAATAGAAATATAGGGCTGGGGATATAGCTCAGTGGTATAGCACCTTCCTGGCAGGCACAAGATCCTGAGTTGAATTCTCTTTTTTTTTTTTTTTAAAGGATTTTATTTATTTATTTAGCAGAACCAGGGATTGAACTCAGGCCCTTGCATTTGCCAGGGAAGCACTCATTCCACTGAGCCATCTCCCCAGCCTGAGTTCAATTCTTGGTGCACATACATGCACACACACACAGAATACAAAGGCAAGCAGCAACGAAGATACACCTCAAGCCAGGAGTTGTGGCCTGTACCTGTAATCTCAGCACTCAGGAGGCCCAGGCAGGAGGATTACTGCAAATTCAAGGCCAGCCTGGACTAGAAGGTTTGTTTACAGCAGTCTGAGCTACATAGCAAGACCCTGTCTCAAAAAAACAAACAAAAATTTGGGGAAGGAACCAGGGATTAATTCCAGCTCTGTGCTGTATTTACTTGCTGTCTCTGGATCTCTGGAGAATGCCATGCCCCACTGCTTGGAATTTTTGTATCAAAGGAAATCATGAAACATTTCGTGGGGGGCAGGGAGGGACTGAAACACACAGGAGCTGTACAACGTCGGTGCTGGTTTTTATCACATAACCTAATCTGCTAGAATAAATCACAAGGCTTTCTGGGAGACAGTCTGGTTCTCAAAACACCCTCAAGTGAGGGACCCAGGCCCAAGAGGCAGTCTTGCTGAGCAGGCTTAGAGCCCTGGGTCCAATCACAAACATTCTGCCAGAAAACACATGCTTTCTGCTCGCTGGTACCTTTTTTTTTTCTTTTTTCTTTCTTTTTTTTTTTTTTTTTCCCAGAACCAGGGATTGAACTCAGACCCTTGTGCTTGTAAAGGAAGTACTTACTCCACTGAGCCATCTCCCCAGCCCTGGCCATCTCCGCGGCTCTTCCCTGGTATCTTTTGTAGGGTCAGTACAGTTTATTAAACTGCTCCCATCTGTTGCCACCTAAATATACAACAGAAGGGAAGTGATTGCATGATCTGTGACACACCCAGATGGTGGAATATTGGACAAGAAGAGGATCTCATTTCCTGTGGTTCCCCCCACCCTGTTCTAGGATTAACCCAGAGCCTTGGTCATGCTAAGCAAGGACTGGGTCGCTGAACTACACCTGTAATACCCCTATTTTCTTGAAAAAAAAAAAACTTGGAAGCATGATGTAGTGGTATGTAGTAGTATTGCAAGCACTCTGGGAGGCTGAGAGTTCAAGCTCACCCTGAGCAATTTAGCAATTTACAGACACAACATCAAAACAAGGTGAGGGTGGGCTGGGGATGTAACTCAGTGTGAAAATCCTTGGTTTAATCCTCAGTACTGAAGAAAAAAAAGGAGGTGACATTGGGCACACTATTTTTACCAAAAACCATCAGGAAAATAGCCAGGACGATCAATTTCACAGAGTATATATCAAAGGATGTAAGGACAACTGGCTGGCTGTTTGGAAAAGGAATCAGAGTGGATCTGCTCTAACTATGCTACAATAAGTTCCAGGTGAATGAAAGATGAAACCCACAGGGCTGGGACGGAATTATTGGTAGGTAGGGTATTTGCCTAGCACACATGGGGTGCCAGGACTTCAGTGCCACAAGAAAAAAAAAAAAAAAAAAGCATAGAAGTTCTAGAAAAGATTATGGGGAAAAACATGTAATTTTTTTTTTTTAGATTTTTTTTTTTTTTTTTTTTTGTCTTTTTGAGACAAGGTCTCACTATGCAGTTCAGGCTAGCCTTAAGCTCACTTTATAGCTCAGGCTGGGCTCGAACTCACAACAATCCTCCTGCCTCAGCCTCCCAAGTGCTGTGATTACAGGTATGTGCCACCAGGCCCTGCAAAAATGTAATATTTTTAAATTTTAAATTTAGGGCTGGGGAGATGGCTTAGTGGAATAAGCGCTTCCCTGGCAAGCTCAAGGGCCTGAATTCAATCCCCGGTTCTGCCAAAAAAAAAAAATAATAATAATAATTTTTTTAAAGTTTTGGAGTGAAGCCAAGCGTGGTGGTGCACACTTTTAATCCCCACACTCAGGAGACTGAGACAGGAGAATCACAAGTCAGAGGGCAGTCGTCTTATTTTGGAATGGAGAAAGCTATTCTAAGAAAGATTTGAATCCCAAAACCAGAAAGGCAAATATGGGTAAAATTTACCTTATAAACATTTACAATTTTCTATAGGGATTAAAAAAAAAAATGCTTTGTATTGTACAAAGGTGTAAATACAGAAATGACAACCTAGAAAAATAGCATTTGTAATATGTGTGATACAGTAAAAAATCTAACTATTTTTGCTTTGTTGAGACAGTCTTGTCTATAGCCTTGGCTGGCCCAGAGCTCACAGCAACCCACCTGCTGCAGCCTCCTCAGTGTTGGGTATATAGGCCTGAGCCATCCTGCTCAATGAAAAGTTTTAAAATGTGAACCTGGGTGTCCTGAGGGGACAGCTCATGGACTTGCCTGGCCTGCACAGGGTTCTGGTTCGATTCCCCAGCACACGCTTGTGAACAAAGTTTATAGCACTGATATTCACAGTAGAGAAAGCTGTGCACTACCCAGTTGAACAAGTAGAACTGTAGCTTTCTGTTTTTTTTCTTGTGAGGTCTGGCAGAGGTGAGTCCCTAGAGATTGAATGGAGATTTTTAGGTAGTTCTGCCTCAGGGCATGAGGACCTGTAACAGGAGATCAGAGGATAACAGCCTGGTGTGGGGGTGCAGACCTGTAGTTCCCAGCAGTAGGAGGCTGAGGCAAGATTGGATTGCTGTGAGCCCAGCCCGGGCTACACAGTGAGTTCAAGACCAGATACAGTTTGAGAAGGCTCTGTCTCAAATATAAAAGAAAACAGTGCAGACCCACATGCCGTACCATACATAACAAACAATTCTGGATTTTTTGGTTTGTTTTTAAAATCAGGTTGATACAGGGAGAAAAACTGATCTCAGGTGGGTGACCTCCAAATGACACAGGGAACCTCCAATTGACATAGGGAAAAATGATCTCCCCACCTGATGTGGACGAGTTTGTGTTCTCTAAAACCAAAGAATTGGGGCTGGGGAGATGGCTCAGTAGAATAAGCACTTCCCTGGCAAGTGCAAGGGTCTGAGTTCAATCTCCCTGCCATTCCAACAAAAAAACAACAAAGAATGACTTTTAGGAACAAAGGTTAAGAGCAGAATATATTTATTGAGGGAAAGAAAGCTCCTGTTCAAGAGAGAAAGTTCCTGTCCAAGAGAGAGGGACCCCGATCGGGTTGTCCCCAGGGAAGCTACCTCTTCCAGGGACTTTTTTTTGCCCCTTTGGAATTACTGGGGATCAAACTGAGGCCTTTGTGCTGGCCAGGGAAGCACTTATTCCACTGAGCCATCTTCCTGGCCCCTTCTTCCAGGGACTTTTATAGTGTAATACCATGCAGGGCTAAGGTGGAGAGAATGGAAATTCCACTTGGTGGACAAGAGGGGGGACAAAACTATGGTCAACTAATGGATTCACAAGCACCATTGCTCAGGTAAAATTGAATAGGCCCAGGACAAAATGGGGTATGTAGCAAGGAGGCATGAATCAATCTTTAGGGAGGTTAACATTTGTTTGGTCTTTAGGTCTGGCCCAGAGCAGGAGCATCCCAGTCATAAGGTGTTTGGTCTTTGTTATCTCCTTTGAGGGCCTGACCCTGACTGCCTATAATAGTATGTCTATCTTACTAGAGCTGCCTGCAACAACTTTTTATTGGTACATTTTAAATATACATAATGATCACATTCATCATGAAGAATTTGTACCTGTACATGATGTAACTTGATATTTTTCACCATTTCCCTACCCTCCCTTCAATCACTCCTACTCTCGTTTATAAAGCTTTCTCTCTTTCTTTCTTTCTTTTCTTGAGATAGGGTCTCACTATGCAGTTCAGGCTGGCCTTGGACTCCTTTGTAGCCCAAGCTAGGCTCTAAGTCATAGGGATCCATCTAATCTTCCTGCCTCAGCCTCCTGAGTGCTGGATTACAGGTGTGCACCAACACACTTGGCCTTCCTCCTTTTCTCTCTTTCTTTTTTTCAGAACCTGGGATTAAACTCAGGCCCTTGCCTTTGCCAAGGAATCGCTTATTCCACTGAGCCATCTCCCCAGCCCCTTTCTCATTTTTTTTCTATCTGCATGGTATAAACAGAAAAAGAAAAGGCAAACTACTAATGGAGGTCCAAAGCATCTGTGGAAAAGGGCACAAATTAGTTTTAGAAGAAAAAACAAAACAACCAAAAAAACTTATTTATTTTTGTCTTTTTGAGACAGGGTCTCACTATGCAGTTCAGGCTGGCCTTAAGCTCACTTTGTAGCTCAGGCTGGTCTTGAACTCATAACAATCCTGCTGCCTCAGCCTCCCAGTGCTGGGATTACAGGCACATGCCACCACTTCTCATTTTTTTTAAACTTGTCTCTTCTTTCCTTTTTCCCTCCCCTCACTGTTCTTCCCCTCTCCGTTCATTAATTCTGGATTTTTTTGTTTGTTTTTTCAATTGTTTTTCTTTCCTTTTTTGAGGCAGAGTTTTTTTTTTTTTTTCTTTCTTTCTTTTTTTTTAACAGAACCAAGGATTGGACTCAGGCCTTTGCACTTGCCAGGGAAGCATTTATTCCACTGAGCCATCTCCCTGGGCCCTAGGCAGTTTTAGTATGTAATTCAGAATCAACAAACATCTAGCCTGCAGAGTGGTGCATGCCTGAAATTCCAGTACTCAGAAAGCAGAGGCAAGAGGATTACAGTGAGTTCTAGGGACCTGGCTGAGCTGCATAGTGAGTCCAAGGCCAACCTAAACTACATGACAAGACCTTGTCTCAAAACAACAACAAAATTCAAGACTGCTCTAGAGTGTATCATGAAACACTCTGTTAAAGCAAAACAATGTAGCTGGAGGAAAAAGAAAGGCTTTGGAAAAGTTTTGTTTTTGTTTTTGTTTGAAACAAGGTCTCACTGTGCAGCCCAGGCTGGCCTCCAAGTCCAGGTGATCATCCTGCCTCAGCCTCCAAGTGCTGGAATTATGGGTGCATGCCACCACACCCAGCTAAGTGCAGCCATGCAGCTTTTTTTTTTTTTTTTTTTTTTTTTTTTTTTGTCTTTTTGAGACAGTTCAGGCTGGCCTTAAGCTCACTTTGTAGCTCAGGCTAGTCTTGAACTCACAACAATCCTCCTGCCTCAGCCTCCCAAGTGCTGGGATTACAGGCCTGCGCCACCACAACCGGCTCATGCAACTATTTTTAAATGTTGACACTAAATAGCAGGGGACCACAAGTGCCACAGAAGCTGGCGGCTGTCCTTGGAGGAGCTGTGCTCAGAGTCAGGTGTGCGGGGGTCCCCCCAGCTGCATCCTCTGCTCAGTCCTGGATGTCAGACCGTCTGATAGCAATGAAAGCACGGGGTTATTTTGGGAGCTACTTAGGGTGGTCCTTGCCCTTCACATTGCTGCCCCACCTGCTTTGGAGGCAGGTGCTGGCCGATGTGCGCGGTGTCCTTTTTCCACTTGCAGCACGGAGCCAGGACAGGCTTGCATTGCAGCTTCCCAGGAGCGGCTGGCGGCAGGAAGTCTCGGCCTTCCTGGGAATCTGAGAGAGCCCTGGGTAGACCCATACTCAGATCAAATACCTCAGATCCCTCTTGTAGGGTGTTTCTGCAGGTTCTTGTTAGCTTTTTGTTTGCCTTCTCTCCTCCTCTTTCTCCTCTTCCTTTTTTCCCTCTCCAAAATCTATGCACCATCCACTGTTTGCCAAGTGCTTCGCAGAGATTTCAAGTGGGAAGCTGAACGCCAGGGGCTGGCTGAGCTGCAGTGGTCTGGAGCTGTGACCAGAGGGGATGACACACAGGGGACAGAGCCACCACCTTGGAGACTCCCTGTTAGTCGGCTACGGAGAGCTGAGAACCTGCCAAATAAAGTTTCACCTTCAACCTATAATCTCAGCACCCGGAAGGCTGAGGCAGCAGGATTGCCATGAATTTGAGGCCAGTCTGGGCTACACTGTGAGTCCAACGCCAGGCTGAGTCTCATAGTGAGACTCTTGTCTCAAAACACTAGAAAAAAGAAAAATAAAAAGTTTCATCTCTAGTAATGAGCTACACAGGACACAGAGTCCTGAGTTATTGTGTATTTTAATGTTTAATGTATTATGAATTGAAAACCCTCTCTAGTAATGAGCTACACAGGACACAGAGTCCTGAGTTATTGTGTATTTTAATGTTTAATGTATTATGAATTGAAAACCAAGTGTGGTGGTACATGCCACACAATTGCATCGTCAGGAAGCTGAGGCAGGAGTCTCTATCTCTGTCTGTCTCTTTTCTTGTGGTATCAGGGATCGAACTTGGGACCCTGCGCATGCCAGTCAGGCCCTCATGCCACTGAGGTGCCTCCCTGGCCCAAGACTGTATCTCAAAAACAAAAAGATTGTGAACTATCATTATTCAGATCATGTTGTCATTTGTAATTTTATATACTCCCAAGCAGCAAGATGCACCTTCTCTACAGCCTTAATTGGACAGCCTCAGCAAGTATAAAGCTTTGTGATTGTTACCATAGTGATAACACCATGACATCTTCAGGTCACTGCTGAACCCTAAGGCTGTCACTTAGTCTTACTTTTCTCCTAGCCTCTCCCAACAGATAGACTTGGAAACCAGGCCCGAGACTGGCATGTGCTGTGGGGCTTTTGCATGGAGATGCAAGAGACTGAGTTTACCTTAGAACTGTAGACCTGGATTAGAGAAGTCATGGTGGCTGGTGGTCACTAACGAATGGGAGGTCCCAGCAATGCTTCCGAGGTTGTGGCGGCTGTTAAGGCAGAACAAGGACATCCCCACATTTTTTTTTTTTTTTTAGTTTTTTAGTGCTACAGGGGGTTAAACCCAAGGATAGCTAAGCTACAGCCTCAGCCCTTTTAAAAATATTTATTTGAAAAAAAAAATTCTCTTGAGATGAGGTCTTGCCTACTTGCCTAGGCCAGCCTCAAACTTGCAGACTTCCTGCCTCAGCCTCCCAAGTAGCTGAATTGTAGACAATGCACTTCCAAGCCTAGCCCAGTGATTTTTTAAGGTCTCTGGTAGTCAGTTGAGGTGGTGCAAACCTGTGATTTTCAAGCACCAGGGGAGGCTGAGGCAGGTGGATTCCAAATTCTAGCCCAGTTTGAGCTAACTGTAATACCCACTTCAGGAGGCTGAGGCAGAAAGATTACTCAAGTTTGGGGCCAGTCCAGGCTATCTAGTGAGCTCAAGCCCACACTGAACCACATACTGAGACCACATCTCAAAAAAGAAAAAAAAGGAGGGGCTGGCCAAATAGCTTAGTAGATTAAAGCCCCTGCAAGCAGGGGTCTGATCAGTCTTGCCATGTCCCCAGGGGCATGGTGAGACAGCAATTGAGACTGGGCATGGTGGCACACACCTGTAATCTCAGATCTTGGGAGGCTGTAAACAGGTGGATCACTATGAGTCAGATTTAGCTGTGAGACTCTGAACACCCTGTGGAGCCTTCCCTAAAAAAACATTAGTTCTCAGCCGGGCGTGGTGGCGCAGGCCTGTAATCCCAGCACTAGGGAGGCTGAGGCAGGAGGATTGTTGTGAGTTCGAGACCAGCCTGAGCTACAAAGTGAGCTTAAGGCCAGCCTGAACTGTATAGTGAGACCCTGTCTCAAAAAGACAAAAAAAAAAAAAGCAACAAAAAACAAAAAACATTAGTTCTCTTAAGAGAGATAAGTGTTCTCATTGGGAAAGTTCTCATTGGGAAAGTACCATGTTTTATTTATTTTTGGTACTGGGGATGGAACCTGGAATCTTGCACTTGGCAGGCAGGCACTTACACCTGCTGGAGCTATAGTCCCACTTCCATACTGTGGTTTAGTAAATGCTTGAAATTGGGGAGCACCCACAGTCGCAGCCTCCTCCCATCCTGAAGGCATCAGCCCAACTCTCAAAGAACAGACGAGTCTGCAGGGCAGAGGAGAAAGCAAGGAGGCCAGTGTGAGCACAGGACACCGCAGGACACAGAAGCGGGGGCATCTTCCCCAGGTCGGGACTGATGATTTGCCTCCGCAACACTCAAACTGTGAGCGGTAAGGGGACACTGGCTGATGGCCTGGGGCTCTATGTGTCCCTAGAAGAGTAGAAGCTCCCATGTCACATATTGATGATCTCTCTCCTTCTCTCTCTCTCATACTGGGGATCAAACTTTGCACTCGCCAGGCCTACACTTATGCCATTGAGCTATCTCCCCAGCCTGATACATTTATTTTTTAAAAACAAATTTGTGGGGCTGGGGAGATGGCTCAGTGGAATAAGCGCTTCCCTGGCAAGTGCAAGGGCCTGAGTTTAATCCCCAGTTCGTTCCACAAAAATAAATAAATAAATAAATAAATAAATAAATAAATAAAATAAATTTCCCTAGAGAGAGCTAAAACATTAATAACTGTCTTGTCCTGTGTAGGCCATGAAGCCATTCATTGCTATCACTGTATCACCGAGAAGGGAGAAATTTAAACATCACTTTGTTTCTTTTTTCTGCTCTCATGCTTTTTGAGAAGCTACTATCAATTTGTAGTTTTTAAATCAGTGTTAGTGTTTGGTAAATGCCTAATGTGTTCAGTTGCAGTTTCATAAATAGCACTTTATAAATATCTTGGTGTGTATACATTTATTGTATTATTAAGCACTTTCCACAATAGCTCATTTTACAATGTGTACATTTATAAAATTGACTAGCATATCATTTAATAAAGATGATATAACTGAAAAAAATCAATATTCAAACAAACACAAAATTTGTTATTTTTTTTTCAGAATCGGAAATTGAATTCAGGCCCTTGCACTTGCCAGGCAAGCACTTATTCTACTGAGCCATTTTCCTGGCCCCTTATTTTATTTTATTTATTTATTTATTTATTTATTTTTTGTCTTTTTGAGACAGGGTCTCGCTATGCAGTTCAGGCTGGCTTTAAGCTCACTTTGTAGCTCAGGCTGGTCTCGAACTCACAACAATCCTTCTGCCTCAGCCTCCCGAGTGCTGGGATTACAAGCATGCGCCACCACGCCCGGCTCTGGCCCCTTATTTTTAAAGAACATTTCTGTTTTTCTTTTTTCTGGTGGAACCCAGGATTGAACTCAGGCCCTTGCACTTGCCAAGGAAGCCCTTATTCCATTGAGCTATCTCCCCAGCCCATGACCTCTTATTTTTTACTTTTCTAAAGATAGAGTCTTGGGACTGGGTCTGAGATGGCTCAGTAGAATAAATGCTTCCCTGGCAAGCTCAAGGGCCTGAGTTCAACCCCTGGTTCCACCAAAAAAACAAAAACAAAAACAAAAAAACTATACATCAAGTGCATATAAAAAATGACTACTCCTGTAACCCCTGCATTCAGAGGCTGAGGCAAGAGGATTTTGGTATGTTTAAGTTTAATTAAAAGAATGCGTCTGGGGCCGGGGAGATGGCTCAGTGGAATAAGCGCTTCCCTGGCAAGCAAGGGCCTGAGCTCAATCTCTGGTTCCGTAGAAAAAAAAAAAAAAAAAAAAAAAAAAAAAAAAAAAAAATGCCTCTGGTCTTCTCAGCAATTTGGACAACTGGAGTTGACATATTTCCAGTTTAAACTAAAAATAATTTTGTTAGTTGCTTAATGGCCCCGCAACCCTCCAGCCTCAGCCTTCCTACTGCTGCGATTACAGGTGCCTGTGTGTACACTTCTAACCCTAAATCTCTACCATCTCCTTATAAGGCTCGCGTTCAACCCATGTTACTCTTTGCACTCCGTCCACAACCAATGTCCCACCACACTGAAACCTAATGCCAGAGCTCAGCCAGCTGACAGGCCTTGCAGCGCGCACTGACACGTTCTGCCCGGTGCAGAAAAGCAAAAGCTAACAGACGCACCTCCCAGGAGGCGGGGCCAGTGGTGGGGCCTGGAGGCCCCGCCCCACGGAGGCTCAGATTTGGCGCCAAACACTAGGGGCGACTCTCGCGGCGTGAGTTCAGGGTCTCGCGAGACCTGTAGCGGGGGTTCTTGCCGTGGTCTTCTAGGCCAGCGCCAGGTGAGAGCCGGAGGCGGGGAGCTGGGTTTTGGCGGGAGGGGCTGCTGGGCGAGCGCAGAGTCCCGGACCCTGGAGTCTCTTGGCGGAGATGGGGCCCTCAGGGCTGAACCGCTGCGGCCGTGCGATGCGCGAACGTCCGGGACGGGACCAGCGTGGGCGACCGCGTCAGGTTCCTGGCCTTGTGCGCGAGGAGACGCGTTGGCGTGTGCAGCCCCTGCTGTGGGAGTGGAAGGACTGGGTGCGGAGCGGGGCTGAGGTTTTAGGGTCGGATATCCAGTCAGCAGCTAAGTCCCCGTCCTGCATTTTTTCTTTTGTAAAATTTGAGACAATGTCTGACCACCTTGCTGAATTGCCCTATTACCCTAATTGCGATTCTCCTGCCTCAGCCTCCCAGAATGCGGCGTGCGGTTTACAGGTTTACAGCACCATGCCCAGTTTTGTTTTGTTTTTTTGTTGAGACAGTGTCACAGTGAACTCACAATGTAGCCCAGCTGGCCTCGAATTTAACAGCGAACCTCGCTGCCTCAGCCTCCCAAGTGCTAGGACTACGAGTGTGTGGTGCCACACCCAGTGAGGTTTCCCTTTTGACAACTAGGAAGCAGTCAAGGAAAACTGAAGGGTCTGGGGCGGAATTGTGGTTTGGAATTAAATTTGTTGGCCTCAGTTTTCTGGAAAAGAGGACCGAAGGAGTAAGTTAAGATGATTTCATCCAAGTCTTTTTTTTGTTTAATTTTTTGGCGTAACGGGGATTGAACTCAGGCCCTTGCGCCTATGCTACTGAGCTATCTCCCCGGCCCAAAGAGGTTTTTTTTTTTTTTTTTTTTTTTTTTTTTTTTTTTTT